>JANHFX010023885.1:0-16332 GCA_027560015.1 Chloroceryle amazona
GCCAATCTGCCCCGGGGGAAAATTCCTTCCTGACCCCAGAACTGGCGATCGGCTGCTCCCTGAGCATGTGAGCAAGACCCATCCCCTGCTCCCACCGCCTGGTCACGCCTCCCAGGAGATGCTCAAGCCCTATCCTGCCTCAACCTGGAGCCAGCTCTGGGGCTTCCCAGAGTGACCAAATGTCCCCGGCCTGATCGACCTTGGGGGCAAGAATCCTTCCCCCCGTGCCTGGCAGGACACCGCTGGGTGCTCCAGAGCACCGGGACCCCTGGAAACTTCTCTACAGCCCATTTCTTACAGCAGCTGCCCCTGGCTCTGCGGGGATGAGGATGGCGAGCTCTGCAGGGCTCATCAAGAAGGAATTCCCTTGGTGCTGCCGCTGCTCTCCAGCTGGAAAAGCCTGACAGCCTCGGGCACCTTCAGGGCTTGGTGGTTCTCCTCCTCTTCAGCAGCCTTGTTCCTCCTCCGTTCTTCCTCCCTCGGCCCCCTCCCAGTAATTCCCCAACCCCTCCAGGACTTCCTCTGGGATGTGTTTGGGCTGCCCCGGGGCCAGCTCTGGCAGCAGGACAGGGGAGGCTGCTGCCTCCTCTGCTGCCCCGGGGCATTGTGACTGCTGCTCGCCAGGTGCTGCTCTGTGACATCAGGGTGACCGGGCCACCCATGTACAGCCCCGCCCACTGCAGCCTCACCCACTGCCCCTCCTCCCAGCATCCTTCAGAAGAAGACCTTTGGGGTCCTGGCCCTGAGGCAGCCTCTGTGCCCAGGAGACCCAGGGGGTTGTCCTAGCCCTTGATGCCCATGAACTGGACACAGCTGCTGGGCGTCCTTGACACCTCCTCTGCCATTCACCTCCCAAAGACAGACTGTGCACTGTCACTCTGCTCTCTATATACCATAGATCAGTATGAGTAGACCCAGCTAGAGGAAGACTTCTACTGACTGAATCCATAGAAGTGAAATAGCAATAGTTAGGAAAAACTGTTTTGAATCTTAAAGACAGACACTGTCATGATTGCAAAAGCAGCACCTTTTTGGGGCATTCAATTTCCTCTAAGCCATCTTTAATGATCATTATGTTTTTATTAAAGTTCTAGCCCTAGGACTAACTATTAGCATTGATTTAAAGAATAAATTAACGGTTAAAAGTTTACCCATCATGCCTTCATCCCAGTCTTGCTTAAATACTGGAAATTTTCAAGCTATGCCAGCATGAAAAATAGTTAATCCCAGTCTAAAATTAAGCAGTTGAATTTATCTGCATAAATATAAATTGACATCTTTAATGCCACAGAGAAAATTCCAGATTCCCAACACCAAATCCTGTCACTTAAGATTGCATTGGTGTTGAAGTATGGAGATCCTCTTAGTGTATGATTTATTTTTAATGCTTTCCCTGTAATTATAAAGCTATCACTTTTCCCTTAAATGGATTTAAGCTTTTTCCTTTCCAACTACACATGAGGTCTGCACAAAGACTCAAAACTGTTCATGCATCTTCAAAAGAATAAATGATTGACTGGCCAGCATTCTAGGAATTCGCCTTGGAAAAGCCTGACATAAAATGTGAGAGATGAGGAAGAGACAGCTGTAAAAGGAAACCACGATGTAGTCCAGAATGAAAAGGCCATCACATATTAAAATACAAGTTCACACCCCCAGAAATTAAGTTCCTTCAGACTCATCTGCGGCAAATAATTAAAGGCACCAAGTTTTGAACCTTTTTCGGGAAATAATGCTCATTGTAAACTCTGTAACCAAAGCCTCAATTTAAATTGCTCGTCAGTTATATACGTAGCTGCTCTTTCCATGACTGCTTTAAAACCTACATCTGTTCCAGCCCATTACACCCAGCTGTTCTTTACTTTGCCTCTCTTCTCCTTATGGTTCAATGGCAGTAAAACCATTCCTCCCAGGCCATGAGTGAAAAGCAGAGCAGGCGTTAGCTACAGCCAACCAGAACGAGATGAGTATTACCACTTGTCTTGATTTTCCGCGCTTCCGTGTAAATTGATCAGGGAAACAAAACATAAAAGCAAAGCCACTTTTACTCTGGAATACTGAGCCGCTCACAGATCTACACTGGCCTGCTTAGGGCGTTGCAATGATAGATGCTGGTCGGAATGGCAGTGTAGAGGTTCTTCCAGGCAAATTGAGAAATCTTGGTATGAAGCTTGTCCTTCATCTGTCCTTGTGCTTCAAATTCCAGTGTGGTCTGTGCTCACATACCAGTTTATAGCTTCTTACTGACTCTGCTACCAGAGCCAACTCCCCACGGCACCAAGCCCTACAAGTCTGACTCCCAAGCTCTCACACCTACTAGTGCAATCCTATTTTTTTCCCCAAAGATCAGCTTCTTATTCAAGTTTAGGTAGGGAGAGGAGAATCAGACCCGTTTCATGGGTCTAATTAGCAGTTCGAATTCCCCTACTTTAATGACAGCTCATAAATCCCAGTGATGTTACTATGTCACTACAAGGCTGGCCTTGCTCTGCTAGCCCTGTATGGACAGAACACACTGCATGGGGCATGATCAGCTTGATGCTTATGTACCCTACGATGAGTTCCTATCAGTATCCTTAAAACCAGGATTCTTATCTGTTGCTGCTCCCATTGAGAAGCCTCTTTTCCTCTGCTCAGTGATTTCACTACATTTGCACGGGAGGGTTTTCTGTACTACTACACTCCAGTCCTGAGAAACCCCTGGAAAATGCTGTGGTGGGCAGGGGTTGGTCAGGACATCGGAATTGTCAGAGGCTTGGACCTTTTCCTCTTCTGCCCACCACAACAGTGGGGAGAAGAGCAGAACTAGTGCTGGTAACATCTAACATGTTCACATCTAACCCCATCACTGTGGAGGTGACACTGGGATCCTCTCCACAGGTAGCATGGCTGGCATTTTGTTGCCATTTGCAAACTTTACTTACTTACTGTCTACTTAGTTCTTAACAAAGCTGTATTTATTCTTTTTAATCATCTTTTACCCGCTTTAATAAAGACTTTAGTTCCACACTCCATAGGCAGATAAGGAAACACAAGAAACAGGCAGGCAGATCCCAACTTTTAATAGACTTCAAAATTCCACAAAGCAGTTGCCAGCTGGCACGGATGTGATCAAGTAGCACAGCATCACATTTCCTCACCCCGTGCACCGCCGCTTGCCACACAAAGCTCCAGGCACACAAAGCTCCATGCACACAAAGCTCCTTGCAATGCCTACCTCTTCTGGACTGCCCCCAACGATGACAGATGAGCTTTTTAGTTGCCTGTGCCAGGCCTGCAAACTGATGGTGTCCTAAGCCCATGCCAGTGAAAACTCTTCGCATTACCCTTTTAAATGTTGTGCCATTTACCTCCAGTTCCACTACTTTGAAGAACATCAGGTTTCCCAGCACCTCGGCTGTGCCATTTGCTTTCAGTTTGCCTAGCGGTGGTTCTGCATCCATTAAGCAGAAGCTCAGTGCACAACTGAACCATCTCCTGCCAGGTGCTCTCATAGCAGGGAATGGCCTCATCAGCCAGCCTAGTAGAGGGTACATTGAACTCTCCTGAAATAACAGCATCTTTTTAACTCATATTTTTAAAAGGTGAAAAGATTTGACATTCAGATTCTATCGCGAATTCTATTTCACATTCAAACAGAGCCACATAATACCACTGCCAAGGTATCCCACAGTGGTATTCATAAAGGCCATGGCTATAATAATAAGTTAGACATGCCCAGGAGTGCTCCCAGGTGCCGAGGCCAAGTGGCACTGACTGGTTTACAGCCATGCTAATAAATTGTCTCACCCTCCAAAGCAGGGTTGCTGCACGCCAACCACCTACGCTGCTCCACCCGTGCCCAGGCATTACTCAGGAAGAGTGCTTGCTGTGAAGGGTCAGCCGTGGGCCAGGGACTGGTCTAATGGTTTACTAGAATAGATACCAGGAGGCAGGCTGAGCACACCTGAGTCTGCTAGCATGGCAGCAGCAGAATTTGCCCTCCTGGTCAAGCCACCCTCAGTGGTGTTACTCGTTCACACGCAGAGTCTGCATAGCACAACTGCTGTGTGTATAGGAAAGGAACAGGTGCACATGTCCTGAGTGCCACTTTGGGGCTGTCTCCCCCTCGAGCAGGCTGTCACTGCAGGAGTGATAGGAAAATCAACCATTCGGCAGCCACAACACATTGGTAATCACCTCACAAACTTCCACTACTGCTGTATGGATTGTTCACTTGTTGGCATCAGACTGACTTGACGCTGGCTTATAACAAAGTCACTGCCTGACAGATCTCGAGTGCAGTCTGCCTGGGCTGGTGCTGCCTTCTTTTCACAGCTCCATGAAGATACTGCTCTGTGAGCATGAGCTCTTCAGTCAGTTCTTGCCACCTAGCATCTGCAGAGTAAAAGGAGCAGGGGGCACTGCAAAACATGAAGTCAGGGAGGAGCTAATAGCAGAAGTTCCTCAATCTTAAGACTCGTCTTCTTTAATATTTCCATTAGTCAGCACATAAAGAAGAGCAGTGTATTTGTTAGTGCCACGAAGCTGGGTGGGAACATGAGAAGCGAGGAGGCTTGGGTATGTGCTGGAATTAGCAGATGAACTCCAGTACTGCAGTAGTAGAGATGGGATAAATTCCAGTAAAATGAAGGACTATGTCTTTGAGAATAACAAAACCCGTGTGACAACAAGGACCTTATTGTTGCCATCCAGAGAGGAAGGCTTGTGACTGCCAACTGTCCAGAGGACTATGAACCACCACGGGAGGCAATCATATGAAAAACAAATGAGTGTTTGCAGGGATGGGCCCTTCTGAAGAGCCCTGCTTACTGGCCTGGTGGCTGGTCATGAGAGTAAATGAAACAAGCAGGAGGGAACAGGGGAATGGGCAGGCTCTTTTATGTGAGAAGGCTGCTGACTCTTCACTTGGTTGTCCTAATAACAGGGGAGGGTAAGAGGGATAGTACTTGTTGCCTGCAATTGTACAATGGAGGTGGAGCAAGAACACTTCAGAGAAAGGCCAGTGTTCGGCTTGGCAGAAGCCGACGTTTACGTGCTAGATATAAACACAGTTAGACTGGGAACTAAAAGATGTTCCTCTTCTCTAAACCAGCCCTCTCTGGAGCAGCTATTCAAGCAGAGCAAGGATGACATAAAGGAAGAGATTGTTAGGCAGTGCTTATTAAGTTCAAAAGAAGAGCAGCATGACGTGCTCATCTACGAGGGCAGGGAACAGGGCCTGGCAATCCATATTTCCACTCTTGTCCTTCTGTCCTAGAGTGAAGAAGCAGCAGTCTGTGCTTACTCACATCCTGGTCCCCATTGATCTGGGAAGGGCAGAGAATATCCAGTGAGGCTGCAGCCTGTGTCAGCTCTCTCCATGACTTCTCCTGCTTGGTCTTCATGTCACGACCTGCTCCCACTTCTGCTGTCCTCTAAGGTTTTTCCCCCAAGTTTCATATCCTTCATTTGCATGCATATTTGCATAATTGAGAAGGAAATTTTCTATTTACTGCCCTATATTATTAAATTCAGTGGTGGAAAGGGACAGCAGTGAGGAGACCACATAGCCAGAGTGTACTAATTTGCCATGTCAGAGAGCTAAGAAGAAACAATCTGCGTGGAATGTGAAGTGTGCACTGTGGGAGTAGAGAGACCTGAATGCGACCCCCAAAACCTGACCCTCCCGTCCTGCATTATGGTAGCAGCAGTTTGAACATGAGGGCTGGTTATGGTTAGCAGCAGGGACTCTTGCAGGCTGTTTGGCTAATTTGGCTGCGGGGACCAGGAAAGATCCTACATGGTCGCTGGAAGGAGACTCTGCTGGCAGTTGGGCCAAGAAAAAGACAAGAAAAGCAAGTGAGAAACCACCCGTCCTGGTGGTCATCTCTCCCCATCAGAAAAGACTGAGAATGTCCGAAGGCATAGTGAAAAGACATCCCATAACCAGCAGAGCCCTGAGGCTTGTCAGTAAGAAGCAAAGTGTCATTAATTGATACTAGCAGTATGTTAAGGACTGACTGACTTGCCACGTCTTGCACGGTGCCTCGGATGAAGAAAATCCGCAAAGATGGAATAAAACCATTTGCTGCGGTTGTGGAGGAGTCTCTGGAACAAGCTGCACATATGCTTTCTAGCTCTGCTTGATGCTTGCCAGAGCAAGGCTTTTATCACTCATTTTCTGGTACTAGTACAGATCTGAAATGAGCAACCACCACAGTTGGTAACTGATGCCAGTTCTGGCTGGGAAGGTTGCAAAGAGCTCTGGCAGCAGAATCAGGGGTGCACCCTCTGAAACTGGCAGTGACTCGGGCCTTTCTGGAGGGCAGTGTCCCCAGAGGTCCTGCAGAGACAGAGAGGGAATGGCACTGCTGGGCAGCAGAGAGCTGGGGGTGACAGCCCAGACAGCTGCCCAACCAAGGCTGCCCTGGCTGTGAGTGCGCTCCCGACCCCCACACACACAGCCCAAAATGAACCACAGTTTGTGGCTTACCCGCAAATGGTGATTTGAATCCTTCACCCGAGGAGGAAACGCTGGTTTTAGAACAGGGAAATAGCACGGGCAGAAGATTTTGTCAGCAGTTTTTGAACTGCCTGCCTCAGTTCCTATCTCCAGGATGGCATTCGCCTGCAGCCCTGTTTCACGACAGGAATTGGTAAGGGGGTTGGGAGTGAAGAGTGAAGTGAGATAAGGTGACATGGGATCACCTTCTGCACCAGAGGATGCAATGATCCAAAATAATCCCTCTCCTCACTGCAAGGAGATGACACTTAAGTATTGCTAAGTAAGGAGTAATGCAGGATAGAGACGGCTTTTGCAATCTGGCCAAAAACACGAAGCTTTTGAAGCAGTGAACTCAGCAGGCAGCCAGTCCTAGTTGTAGGTGTCTGTTCACAAGGGACAAAATACTGCCCAGCCACCTCATCCTGCTCTTCCCTGTGAGAGGCAAGTCTGATACTGAGGACAGCAAGTTTTTTTCATGCACTCCTGCTGCAGATTCCTTGTCTGACAATCAGATGTGCATCCTGGAGGACTCTGCTAACCAGCAATCTTTTATCACCCGACAGCTTTTGTAGGTGAGTCTGTCAGGTCTGCAGCCCAGCTGCTTCGCTAGCTTGAGCCTGTCTCAGGTGGTGGTGGCTCTAGTCAGTCACAGCTTTCTGCTGGAAGCAGGCAATTTTACTTTTGAAATCTGCTCCGAGCACACACACACACACAAATGTCGAGCTAGTATAAAACTGGAAGAATGGATGAAGGCAACAGGTAATACAAGTTTTGTTACCAACTTGAAGAAGAGCAGGAGCAGGAACGTGCATGGGAGTCTGCTCTGTCACTGCTACTTTGTCCCTGTGCTAAACTTGCATGAACTTTTTATTAACCTGGAACTTGCTGCTGTCCCTCTTTAGCTGCTAAGATAGTTTCCAGAGCATGTTTTCCCAGAAACTAATCTCTGCCACAGCTCTCTCTGCTCCTGCCTGCGCGGGATTGCTGTAGGTTTCCCAGCAGCATTAGCTGGGTCTGAAGGAAGAGAATGGGGAAGAGCAGAATGACTGAAGATACGGCGTCCCAACCACTTTCTCAGTGGTGAGGCTGTTGTAAGCAGTTCCCTTTCCTCTCTCCCAGTCTTCGTCCCGCCATCCCATCAGCAGTGTCACCACGGTCCAGACAGATGGACCGGGGAAACGATCGGAATGGAAATGGACCTTTTCCTAGGGACACCACTTCTGCCCCACCAGCTCCCACTGTCCTACCTGCCAGCCTGAGCGAGGCTGCCTTTGCAGGCAGTGCACACCCAGTGCCTGCCCTGCTGTCACCAGCAGCTGTGCCACTCCTGTCCCTGGCCCAGAGATGTTCTGTTCAGAGCCCTCAAGTGAGGAAAATACTGCATTTTTTTTTTGGCAGTTTAAGGAGGAAGATGGGAGCGAAAAGGTTTTCCTTTCCCCTTGCTCAACTGACACTCCTCTGCTGTGTGTATCCACAAACCTGGCACAGGAAAATAACTGCTTTTTGGGTGAGTCAGGCATTATGCAGAATAACTGGGATTGTGCAATAAATGAGAGATTTCCATCATAGATCTGTTCTGGATAACATGCACCACACAGTAAAGAGTATCTCAGATTTGCACTTTGCTGCTCGTAGGGAATCAGAGATAATGTGCCAGGGCTCAATATATTCACTTAATCTTTTTGTGTGGGTGAAGCCAGCTACCATTACTGATCAGGAACAATTACTGCTGCAAAGATAAAACTCATTTCCAACTACAGAGCTCTCTGTTGTTCTAAGTTGTTGTCGTGGTTTGGACTTAAATTGAACACACTGGTTAGAAATGTGTGTTGATATAAATCACTCCTTATAAGCCAAATAAAAATTATTACAGCAATCATTAAAATAAGTTGAGAGTACAGAACTATCACAGCTATGAAATGACATGTTGTAATTACTGGTGTTATCTTGGTGTTTTATATTTGAAGTTCTCTGTTCTGGATACTATTAACGAACAGAAAAATAACTTCCCAGTATTTGAAGCGGTTTAGCTGTATTTAAACCAAAAGAGTTCCAGCCCTGCCTGGGCTGTATCTTTAGACCTCCATCTAACAGCAGCTGTGATTTATTTTTAGCTTTTTTTCTTTGCATATTTAAAAGGGTGTTTCTGTGTGGCGTGAAGCATAAGCTAGTGTAGCAATTAACTGGCAAAGAGACCGAGCTTTAAAATTCCAAGTCAGAAATTAATTTCTGCTATGAATCAAAGACAGCTCCACAAAGTAAATAGAATGTCTCTACTATACACGTGTGCTGTAGATCTGTCCGTACCCGGTGGAGTATGCAAACTGAATTCAAACGAAGACATCTAGCAGAGTTTTAAATGCCTGTAACACCACAATGCTAGCCGAGAGGTGTAGGGTTGTCTTTCTATTTGATAAGAGATAAAAATAAATGTTGCAGAAATTGGCAATATCCTTTCAGAAGCACTACCCTGTGCATCTAATGGACCGTGATCCAAAGGCTACATTTGCATCTAAATACAATGATCCGTGCAGAAAATATCTGGCTTTTATTTATAAATTACAACGGGCTTTTCTTTTTCTACGCAGAATGGTTCTCTTTAAAGAAAAGGAAGCTCCATTTTCCAGGAGATGATGAACAACCAATTTCATACTCTTTGGATAAGGTACAGTGATCTTGCCAGTGCAAGGCATGTTACACATAAGGAGTTCTAAAACTGTGAGTGTGTAAATGGGTTTGCCCTGCCATTTTTAACAAGAGAAGCAGCCTTCAGTAAAGAAACTATATGGGTACAGAGCAAATTCTTTTTACACCGCATTTTAATGAAGAATTAATTAACAAGTTCTCATAAAGAAATAATTAATTTCCATATCTTCTTTTCTGTTTTATTATTCTGAACAAATCTCTGGGGTTTCTGCCCTAAAAATACACAAAAAGCCTTCACAGCTCTTATTTGTGCACATCAGAATTTTAACAATATAAATTGGTGCTTTTTTTTTTCCCATACATATAAAACCCCTCAGACTTCTCTGTCTGGTACAAATCATCTTCCCTCAGCAGGGATGGGGAGGAAGGGCTTTGCTTCCCTATTCTCTTTCGCTCATTTATGGTGGTTTACAAGGCAAGCACTTTAAACTGGTTGAGCATTTTCTCAAGGCAGGCTAAGATCACCCTAGGTCTCCTTCAAGCCTTTCCAAACAGAGCACCCCTTTACGCAGCCAATTAATAAACAGCAGCGAAGCCTGCAGAGCCCCAGCCAGACACAGAAACCTGCCTTCTCAACTCGTGGCACTCTCTCCACTTGAGCTCCCTGAGCTCTCAGCTATCACGTCTGCTTGGCCCCTCTCCAGGCTGGATTAGAATGCACCCAGCAGGGACAAGCTGTACCCAGCCAGAGCCCCTCTGCTGCTGTCTAGCTCAGGAAGGGGCAGAAAAGCCAGCTGCAGTGCTTCAAAATGAGGAACATTATCTGGGAAACACCTCAGAAAAGGCTGGGCTTTGAGCAATTGCAAGGGTCTGGAATGTAGGATAGACCCTAACTCCTCTTCGTCATCTGCAGCCACTCCTCCTGTTCCTGCACCTTCTGAGTATGTCTGCATTGCAGTCCTTGTTCACAGAAACACTGCCAGGCTGGGTTAACCTCACACAACTCTTGCTAACTGCTGCTGTAGCACTAAAAAAAACCTGTTATGAATTCTGCTTCAGCACATTTGGGCATGGCTTTGTGTTTTAAACCATCCACAGTGCAATTAGTCAGAACTTTTAAAAGTGAAGGTCTGTGGTCTGTCAATGGAACTGAGCACCAAGGAATTCGGAGGATCAGCCACTAATTTAGATGCAGGTATTTGGGCATCTACTTTAAAAACAAAACCAAAACCAACCAAACAAAAAGAAACCCACTTGCCAAATACGATTTTGTGAATTTCTGGTTTTGAAAAGGGAATAATTGCATTTGGTAATTACATTCCCCCCCCAAAATACTGTCTGTCTGCTTATCTCTGCTCAAAACCATTTTCCTAAACAAAACAAATCTCACCAACCTTTTTCCTCCCAGTACTCAACAGTTCCCAGTATCCACCTTCAAGGATAAAGGTGAATTTGTACACAGCTCTCCCCAAGGACATCTTCTCTGTCATTATGTCTCCGTTTATCCCAGTCCATCCAGGGACCTGTTCCCTTTTTCACTCCCCGCAATGCTTCTCTGACAGTGGCAGGAATGGAAGAAACTCGAGGGAGGGTAGTGGGACTTGCTACTCCAAAGCCAGGACAAGTTTTGATCAATTTGATGCATTCCAGGACCAAAAGTCTCTGTGCTCTGGCTGCAATACAAGAGACTTTCCTTATCGCAGCAGGAGGACTCCTGCACATTTGGCCAAGTTCTGCAGCGGATCAGGTTCCCACATACCTCTTTAGATCTCAGGCAGATTTATTGCATGCCAAAATTCCTCCACCACCACAGCGTGTGTGTCACAGGACGGGGAGCAAACCCCTCATCTGCAGCACGTTGGTGTCCTGACTCACACACATTAACCTTGAATACGTTTGGCATCTTCCCGACACCGGATACAAGACATGAGTATGTCGATACTATGAGCATGACTCTTCAGGGTGCCACAATCAGAGACCTGCTTTGAGTGTAGTATTCAGCTTGTTTAAATTGCTTGTCCTCCTCCCATCTTCCTCACTTCATGTGGTCTTCAGAGAAGTCCTTCTGGGGAGCAAGCACCTCGTGTAAAAGTTGAAAAGGGCCACTGCTTGCTCCGTCTTCTTGTGAAAACACGCAGCATTCAGGGCCAGGTGAGGACGTGGAGGAGGTTGCTACCACACTGCATCCCACAGTATGGGACAGGGGACAGGGGCTGGCAGAAGGACAATGAGGAAGGGAATTCCACCTAGTTCCCTCAGTGAATCCAAGTCAAGTGCACATGCCTCTTCGTTCTGAGGCAGATGCTGCAGAGCAGCTACTTCCAGCATTTATATCATCAAATAATGATGGCAAAGAACAACGGATTAAAAACTTATCTTTATAACATCGGCAGCTGGTAGCAACTTGTGTTGCATGGTATCACTCACCACTTTTGCTCCTCCTATTCAGGCAGTCAGAGCAGAGAAGACTGGAGGGTTTTTTTGGGGTGCAAATGTAGCCAAATTCCTCTGCTCCTCTATCAACCAGCTCTCCCCACAAGATATCTGTGGCGCTCATACTGGTGCTGCTGTTGCTCTATACTGATGGGCTTGCTAAGGCAATGCAATCTCTGGACTGTTGGGAGAGCTTTCATTGTTCATTGACAGGTGATTAATTGTTTACACGGCCATCAATTTGCCCTCTGAGGGTGTGATGGGAAAGTAAATCCTGATGATAAAGTACACCGTCAAATTTTTCCTCATGTAGTTTTAATTACTTTGGGTGTTAGGCAGAAACTCTTCTCCAGCAGGCAATTATTCCACATATACTTTATTGCAAGTCTAGATGTACACATAAAACTCAGTGACGCTGTTCTGACAGCCAGCAGCTTTGTTAAGGAGTGTGCTTCTATCATGAAAGAAGGGAGTACAGCTGAACTCATTCGGGAATGACAGCTGGAAAGTAGTATTGAATAGCAATGTGTGGAGCATGCTAGCTATTGAAAAGTAAAACAAAATAATTTGTATCACCTCTTTGCATATATGTGGTGGAATTGTCACGAGCTATGTTTTCATCCATGCAGGGACTAACTTAATATGTGAGGAATAAATGAAGATGTAACACAATTTCTTCTGTGGGAGAGCCATGCCTTTGCTAATACAAGAAGAGAAGCATATCTTTCAGTGTTCCTACCCGTGGCTGAGTCGGGGAAGGTGAAGCTTGCACTAGTTCTTCGTGACCTATTCCCCTAAACCAAAGAATCCTTAACAAAGAGATGTCACAATACATGTCCTTGCCAGAGCAGACATGTCCTGCCCATTCAAAATCTTACCAGCAGCAAGAGCATGGCTTCTCCTCGGTGAGATGTTGGTTGGACCCAAGCCACTTCTTTGTTTGGTTTGTCATCTTTCAGCCTCTAAAGGAAAATTTGAAGGCAGCATCTTCCAAACATCACCCTGGACATTAGAGTGACCATGCTGAGCCAGATCAAAGGTCTATCTAATCCATTTTTTCCTCTTTATCAGGGACCAAGATGAAATGCCAAAGGAAGGGCATGAAAGAAGGACAAGCACATAATGATATTTCTCTGAAATTCTTTTCCTGTGTTGTGGCTGAGGGACTTCATTAGCTAGAGGTGGTATTTAATAGCCTATTAAATGCAGTCAATAGTAGGTACTTAATACATAGCGCGTACTTAATAACCCTCAATAGATTATTCTCCCATTAATTTATCCCACTTGCTTTTTTAGCCCATGTACCCCGTGGCAAAGCATTTCACAACTTAAACAGTTCCCTGTATGAAAAATATTTCCTTTTGTTAGTTCTGAATATGCTGCCTCACAGTTGCATTTGCTGCTTCTTCTTCTTATACTGAGACAGAGTCATCATTTTCTATTCATTTTCTCTGCCACTCATGAGTTATGTCTCCCCTTGGTTATTTTTTTTTTAATCTTCCCTTTTTACCTCTTTTTTTTTCATTCTACTTTATACATATGGAGATAGGAAGACCAGAATTTTACACAGCATTCAAAATGTGAGTTAATATTCTACATAACAATAATTTCTGATGTTCTTTACTCCTTCCCTAGCAATTCCTAACATTAGACTTGCTTTTTTGATCACTACTGTGTATTGAGCTGACATTTTTAGAGAAATATCTGTCTTAAAATCTCATTCCTGTGTGGTTCAACTCACTCAGAACCCATCAGTGCGTATAGGAAGTTAGAGGTTTTTTTTTTCCATGTTCATCACTTTACTTACATTGAATTTCATCTTCCCTTTCACTACCCAGACTATTCATTCTGTATCTATTCACACTTAGCCTTTTCCTTTACTACATGATCATCACACAATGATACCCTGCCATTCATCACTCATCTCACATCATTACAAATATCTCGAACAGCACAAGGTTTCAGAGAGCTCTCTTCAGAGCTCTATCTCCCCAGAGTGACTTCTCCTTTCTGTGAAAACAAACCATTTATTCCCACCCTTTGCTTGTTATATTTAAACCAGTCATTTATCCAGGTGAGAACTAACCTTTTTGATCCCATAATAGCTTTGTTTTTTAGGAGCTTTTGCTGAGAAGCTCTTTCAAATAGCTTTTGAAAGTCTAGGCAGAATCTATCAACACACTGAGCTGTCCACATGCTCTCTCATGTCTTCTCATGCTCTAGTACAGTTGGGAGACATGATTTGCCTTGCCCAAAAAAGCGTTCAGTCTTCTTAACATATTAAACTTCTGATGCGCCCACTGGTTCTGTTCTTTAGGGAAGCTACTACAAGTTCATTTTGTTGACCTCTTGTATAATCTCCACGGGCTTGGAAGTGCCATCAGCTTGAAATCCCTATCTGTGATTTTTCTTTGGGTCTCTTGCATGACCAATGAAATATTTGTCAAAGCTGGACACCTGAATATCTCACTGAACTATGAACTGTCATTTCTCCAAATGATTTCACCAGCTTTACTGCAGATTTGTGCAGCAATCTGTGCAAAGACTGCAGCCACTTCACCTTCTTTGGATTTCTCTATGGCTGTAATAGTCACAAAGCTTCCCCCACCCCCATCAGCAGAGTTATACTGGCATACATGCTGCAGCACTCTGTCTGGGTCTGATTTGTATCATTTCCTTCCTGAGCTTAGTCTGTGGGTGGGTGTGCTAGCGGCGATGTGCTGGAGGTGATTTCTGTTGTGGGCAGTGGCAGCTGAGGACTTTGAGCACACCTCCTGTAAGTGACAGAATCTCAAAGACCCAGGTCCAGGCTGGGGTTATGGCATTCTTCTGCTTCCATCTCTGCAAGAAGATTTTGGGACTGCAGCTTACTTACTCCTGGATCATTAGATTCTATCCCAGTTCTAGGAAAAGCAAGAGTTGCTTTTTGGCTGCTCTCCTTTCATAAGGAAGAAGGAGGTATATCCCTGGAAAGGCCCATCCTGTGAGAAAATGTGCCAGAAGCTGTGGGTCATGGTGTTACACCTGCTAGACTTACCTCCGTTTTCATTAATAGATCAAATGTTGTCCCCTCTTCATCTCCAGAACTATAGATATTTTTATACCCAGAAGGAGATTAATTTCTCATCAGTCTTTTAAAAATAACCTTCTCCACAACACTACTAGAATGACTGGTATTTTATAGTGGTAGTCTACCCATCTACATTAACATTTCAGTTCAGAAATTAATCTTCTGGTCACACTCAGCCAGCTGACTTGGTTGTCATCCTGGAGAGGTCTTGGAGGGCACAAGATGGTCTCCTTTCAGATGAAACTAAACCAGAAGACACTGCGCTCTAACCTCCACCCACCATTCAAACCATGGGTGCCAACTAGATGAGGGCCAGAAACTCTCCCTGAAAGGTGCAAACTTCTGGTGCCATTACATAATCATATCACAAACCCTGTAAAAATACAGCTTCTTCTGATGGTACGGTCGCCAGGTCTCCAGCAGCAACTGCTTTGCTCTCCAAATCACTCTTACTGATTAATAGGACATTCTACAGCATGTGGAGAAGTCGGTGGCAAATCACTAAAACCTGCTGTGCTCAAACGACTGAGAGAAGAAAGGGAAACAGATTAGAGAGAGCCCTTATCTTCACGACACCACTGAAAACCACAAACACCGTGTTCCTGTGTGACCTGATCTAGGTGATCCTGCTCCAGCAGGCAGCTTGGACTGGATGATCTTTCGAGGTCCCTTCCAATCCCCAACATACTGTGGTTCTGTGGATCTGTTCCCCAGTGCAAGATTATCAGCTACCACTCCCCATCTGCCACCACCTCTGAAGAAGCCGCCCGCGCAGGCTGCGTCTGTTGCTTCGCTGGAGCTGTTTGTGGTTACACCCACCTGTGCCTCGGCTGTGAGAATCACACCACAAGCATTCAAAACAAGGCAGGCAGAAGCAACACCTCTACTTTTAGACTAGGGATTCGAGTAACAGAGATCAGAAGATGATTCTACGATTAAATTTGACTGAATGTTTCTCAGGATGAGGCGTCCTAGAAGAAGTAGCCCAGAAAACTCAACACTAAATGCATTTAGGGGGCAATCAGTTACATTTACACAGTGAAATTATAGGCATATTCCTCTTCAGCAATCTGGTTTTGGATTATTGTCACTTTGTACCTAAATTCCTAACGGCAAGTCAGACCATTGGGTTTCTCTTAGACAGTTAGGATATTGGTTTACATATAACCGTAGCCATCCGGTTCCCTTGCTATTTATTCTTAGTTTTAAATGCTGGTGAAATCTCGCCCCGTTTAACCGCATTTTGGAGGAGCTGCAGCTGTGCAACTCAACTGCACAACGTGTTAGCAAAGGGCACCTTTAAAATAGAGGAGTAAACTTTTAAAATGTGCCCATCTTCTTTCAGATTTTCCCATTCCGCTCAGAAATCCCACGTTGGATGGGTGTTGGGAGAATGTTCACTGGCTTTAGTAAACCCACCTTGATTTGCACCAGCTGCAAAGTTCATGTTCTTAGGACCAATCCTGAACTGCTCTCAGCCAACTGCTTATTTCCCATGTGACCATCTGCTGGCATAGAGGTTGGTGTGGCAATACAGCTTCCTTGTACCCAGTGCAAGTCTGCAGTGGTTGCTTAGAATATATCCAAGGCAGATGAGGCTTAGCAAAGGAGCAGCAATATGCCCTGGTGGCCAGGAAGGCCAATGGTCTCCTGGGGGGCATAAAGAAGAGTGTGGCCAGCAGGTCAAGGGAGGTTC
>JANHFX010023888.1:30686-43532 GCA_027560015.1 Chloroceryle amazona
GCTATGTTACCCCTATAGCAGGGTGGCAAGGCAAATGGTCTTAATGGGTCTCCCCACAGCATCCAAAGCTGGGTAAGGTGTGATCCAGTGCAAGAAAATACCCCCTTGAACATATAGAAGAAATCTATTTCCCTTCCTTTACAAATAAAAAAGGTATCCATTCATATTTGTACTGTTCTAAGAAATCACTGTAAACAGCAGTATCTATCCCCTTTTGGAGCTACAAATGGAAATAATTTGAATTCAAATCCAATAAGGTAAAAATTCTATTGTGAAATCAGAATGTAATCAAAAAGAGTCATTTCTCTGAAAAAAATCTTTGCTGATTTTAAGTATTTGTTTTCATTCCCAGAGCATCACCTCTCAAACGTCAGAACCCATATTGTGCAGCTAAGTGGTTTATACTTTGGGTTTACCAGTTATCAAACTGATATTGTAAGCACTGCAAAAAAATTTACACATCTTTATTTTTCTTTTTCAGTTTTTTGATAATCTTCCATGATTTTCTAAAGTTCTCAGAAAGTAGAGATTTATATGGAAGAATTACAGCTATTTTAATATTTAGAATATACAGTAGTCTATCCTTGAATATTTTCATATACAGTTCTATTGTATTCAATTAGCACTTTGTTTACATTGCTACAACTATAAGAAAAGAAGGCTGAGCAATGGATTTTAAAGTATGTCAGGCTTCCATCACTGATTTCCTGAGTTTACAATTTGAATTTGATGTCTGTGTAGAGACAGAAAAAGGTCACAACTCTTAGCCTCTGAGACTAAGCTGTTTTCACGTGACTTTTCTTCCTTGACAGTTTTCTGTAGAGGCAAGGTTTAGGTAAATGTCAACATATTCTGCTTATTGTAATATTCTACTTTGTTCCTAAGGTAGAGTGGACATTGTATTTAGGGCATAATGCACTTTGAACACTAGGCTTTGTTCAGAGTTAAGCTCACACTTCAGTTTTTACCTTGATAAAACTGGGGATGCAATACAAACTGGATGAACAGTTGGAAGTAATCCATCATGGCTCTAATCTGCAGTAAAACAAATAAATCTACAGCTTTGGGGAAAAGAATCAGTATTGTGTTAGCTTGCACAATCCATGGGGATATTAAACTGGACAGGACCTCTCAGGTCAGCAGATATAGTTCCCTATCATGTTACAAAAGCCTGTGCAGAAATATAGCAAATGTCACCTTAAAATCAGGTGGTTCTAAGCCTTATTTCTCTAAGTGGCAATTAAAACATTCTAATAATTCTACCAGGTATTTGTTCTTGATTAATATGTGTCATTTGTTTTCATGCAAACACGGCTCTTATTTCTCCCTCCTCATATAGCCCAGATGTGTGGCCCTTAAAATTCTCATGGGAAAAAAGTGTCTGTGTTTCATTTTTGCCTTTAGTGAAGATTAAGTAGGCCAATCCCTTTCCCTGTGTTCTAGAAAGAGCAATGTTCTCCACTGCATCAGCCAAACTAAATTCCTTCTATCCTTTCACTAATCTTTCTTCAACTTGGCTGATCAGATTTGAGCATAGCAGTCTGATAAGGTGTCTTTATCACCTTGCATATTAGTTCTTGCCTACGTACAGTAGAAATACTTGGAAAATACTCATTGAATATCTAAATTACCTCAAAGACTACATTTGGCTTGCTTTCTTTCTCTTTCTTTCTTTCTTCCTTTCTTCCTTTCTTTCCTTTTAGCAACAGTTGTGTAGCTTATCTTGCACATAAAGAGCTACAGGACTGAATCTCAGAGTGTGTGCAAAAAGAGAAGATAGCAGGAAAGTAAGAGTCTTCAGGTTTAGAGTGGCAGAAGGAGATTAGCTGCAAGAAAACACGGCTAGATGAGGAAATGCAGGGCAGCCTGAATATGTCAGCAGCAAAGAGGATGTGATAAGTATATAAAGTAGAAGAAATGAAAATATGTGAGGGAGTAGGAAAGAGACTGGAAAAATAATAAACTGGAAACAGAACACAAAACTTCCTTTCTGATAAATAAAGACATGAAACAAGGAAAAAAAAAAAAAAGATAGAAAAAAGTTTAAAATTAAACAATGTAAAATGACAAAGGAAAATACCAGGAAAAAAATTCATTAAATAGAGAAGTACATAGGAAAGAATAAAAATCCCCAAACTAAGGAGTCTGGCCATTGAACTGCAGGGCTTAAGCAAGATAAATGTGCATGGGTCGGATAAAACACAAAGGAGAAATCTTGAGCCACCCACACAAGTTAGTAACTTTCCTTGCTCTATCAATGTGTGTTAAATAACATTAACAGGGCGTCCAAGTGGTTCTGGTAAATTAATGAGAGTTGTTGGCCATTCAGAATGTTTTCCAAATGATTTGTAGCTGCAAATGCAGCCAAGAACTTGTTCAACACTCCTAAATGATAATGAATTCAGCAGCAACTGAAGGCACTTGGCAACTCCCTGGAGTAGGCTTTATAACGTGCAGTACTGGCCATTTTCAGAGCAGTTTCTTAATCAGTAAAGGAAACTATAGATCCCTAGCAACAGCCACAATATTAACCACTCACTTCTGAAGAGATTACAACTCCTGGAAGCCAAAACTGTAACCTATGTATTCCACACTAAAATGATGGGAAAGTGGACCTCCTATCACCCTTCAGTACTTAAATGTTTACTTTCTTACACAGGTAACTGGGCTCTCCTACAGACCAGCAAGGACACAAGGGAGACTAGAGTATATTTAATCAAACACACTGTCATTGCTGTTTGTTATTTTGTTTCAGGCTTCGCTTTGGCACAGCCACGTGCTCTAATTCAGGGAGAAGTTCGGATGACCTGGCATTGGCTTTTCTATAGGGATTTGAAGGTGTACAGCATTTTAGAAGTATATGTCATTAAAGATCAAATTCATTAGAATTAGGGGGAGAAAGAGGAAGAAATGGAGTTAAAACTAGCTGAGTGTTAACCTCTGTCTCTAACCTCTGCCTCTGGTGTGAAATGCAGACATTTTGATAGAGAAAAACCCTTGGTTGTGGCACATAGCTTTGATATTTTCCAATATAAGTGTGAGATATGGCAACAATTTCTATCCAGGAATATATACACCTGTAGCCTGAAGAATAACATTTAATGAAACACATTTATTGACCAAAAAAATGTGTATGTTTATATAAAATAGCTGACACAACAGCATTACTGAAAGCGTACTTAGCTCCTATTTTTCAGCTATTCCATGTAAAGTCTTAATATTGTATGAAAACATTTGTATAATACAGGTCCCTGACGTAAGATAAAGAGAGGATAAAAAAATCATCCTTGCTTAATACAGCCAACACTTCAGTTAAATTTCAATTTTGTTTTGAGATAGGACAGTTCGTTACATAGCAGGTCAGAGAAAACCTTTTGATTATTGAATTTCATAGAAAGTATTTTCTATGAAAATATTTTATTTATTTTCAACCTGCTGTAGTTCACGTATTGTGAAATATCACTTTCTGTGGGGTACAGGTCACATTCAAAGCTGACTGTAATCAAAAGGAATTTGTGTGTATCTAGGTGTACATCAAGGTTTCCACTTCCATCAGAAACTGGTTTAGACTCCAAATTGATGGGTTGCTTAAATTTATTCTTTTTTAAATTACTCTAAGATTTTCAGATCATTTTTCCATCTCCTGTATGTAACAAGGTCAGGCACAGGAGGTGTGTATCCAAGTCAGTACTCCTAAGACACGCCAGGTTTGGGAGCAAGTGTACCTTCAGTAAAATGCTTGTAGCAAGATTTGCCCAGTTCTGGTTACCACCATATGGACTGAAGCAACTGACTGAGGCTGAGGCAGTATTTCACCTTTTACAAAATTGGCATCTGCTGGTTTTCCACTGATAAATTTAACCTCTGATGTGGGACAGAAAAAACCCAGCCTGGTTTATCAGTTGTCAGGTCCCCAAGTGTGCCAACAGACCATAACTGGTCTGTTACTGTTGGTAAACCAACTTCACCCGAAACCAGCCTCCCCAGACACCCATGATCACAGTCCCCAGCCACTGTCCAAGCTGACTACCAGGGAGCAGCACCAGCAGAGCTGTGCCACAAGGGGAGGGGTGAGCCCAGTGCTGCAGCTGTTGAGTGATTCTTTTGGTAGAGGCCACCTGCCCTCACCCAGGACTTTACTTTGTCGGTGCCTCCAAGTCAACAGTATCACAAATAAATTATGTAGAAGTGCATATAGAGTGAAGAAGGTTTTCTGTAATCCTCATCTCCCTGAGATGAATATACCAGTTATTATTCTTTTTTGGTATGTATATGTACTTTCCCTTCTATTTTTTTTACACAGGAGCATAATTGCACCATATTTTTTCCTGTTTTTGATTTGCCAGCTTGAATTTTTGCTTGTACCTACAGTATTTTACCTATGCATATATATATAGCCTATTGCTATCAAATATAGGATGAGAGTATTTCCACTTCTGCTGGAGATATTATTTTTTCTAACGGAAACTATTTTATTAATAGAACAATGTATATAAGAGTCAAGACATAAATATTCAATGATGGTTGTAAAACTAGTGGGATGTTATCCTTCTAAAATGTTAACATTTCTTGTAATAAAGTCACTCTATTAAATAAGACCTTTTTTCTACACCTAAGTTTGTTGCCAGGCACATGTAATAAAGGTCAAGAAAAGTACTGTTAAAAACATGACAATACTTTGTCATTTTATTAATGTCTTTAATCATTCATTCATTTATCCAGAATGTCCATTTTTATAAAGGGTCTAAAATGTGATTCCTGACAGTATCCTGCTTCTTAAAATACTTCTGATAACAAAACTATGTAGAAATCCCACCATATATGTTTCTATAAAGTTCGTCCTCAGATCTGGATCAACAAATCATACTGTTAGAAGCAGAGAAGCCATAACAGATTTAACTCATCTTTTTAGTAACAGTATCTCCCCGTGTTCTTGTGGAGCCTGAATTGTCAGCAGTAGAGTTATACCACATTGTATTGGATTATGGTACACCAGAAAGTGGTCCTGTGATAAAATGACTTGCAACTACTCCTACTCCCTAATGCTTGCCAAGAAAGCCCATGATAATATTCTCAAGAATAGTCTCTCCTCTTGTACAGTCCTGATGGATTAGTGGAGGACTTCAGCTAAAGCATCCGCACTTTATACATGCAAATGAATACCCTACAGTTAGCTGGCCATTCTTTCTGGAGAATTACAGTTAAACTTTGCAGTGTTGTTTTATAAGCCAGAAAACACACTCTGTCATCAAGATCTGCTTCTACACATGGTTTATTGTCTACATTAACTTAATGTGTTAACTGATCCAAATTTGTGTTGGCGCACATGAAAATCACAACCCTTGAAAAGAGGGCTTCTGTCATCATTATCCCAAAGGATCACATCCCTGTAGAAGTCAATTCTGCAAAAGTCTTTGCAGGTTCAGTATGTTCTTAAATGTTTTGGAAGCTCAGATAAGTTCTTTTAATTATTTCCAAGTATTTAGCTAATATAATTCCAGTTGATGATCAAGTATTCTAATTATATTGAATTATTTATATTTTTTTTCTGTACTGGTGGCTCATTTTTATTTATATATCCATGACTTTAGTTCTAGCTTGCAACTTAGCAGTAGCCTTCTACTTTCAAATAGCTCCCAGCTTCTGTCTTAATCTTTACTTTTGCATCTATGTTTACATTTACATCCCTGGGCTGCATTCGGTTTTATTGAAGAAAAAAATAATTTAGAACCTTCTGAGTTCCTCTTAGTTCTACTTCTTTCACTTTTCAAGAAATTGACAGCTTGCTTTGGAGATACTGTGGAGAGGATTGCTGAAACTGTCTTGCATTTTACCTTCACACTTGAATTTTATCTCTAAGTTGTTGATTCCCCCTTTGATTTAATTGTTTATGAGACTTTTTTTTTTTATTTAGTATTTCATGGCATCAAATTCCAACTCTGGTCTGAGTGAGGATACCTCTGCTGAAATCCTGGAGTTGCATCCATTACAGCTAGGGTCAGCATGTGCCATTTTATGATGCACTTGATGGCTTCCAAAAGAGCACATTTTATTCTGATGTGACCTGGAAAGAAATAAAAAAAATGTTATACTGTGACAGAGTGGGAAACAGGGAACACTCAAATGCATGAATTATTTCAGTAGAGTCCAAGTTTTACTTATCCTACCACAGAAGTGGTACAAATAATCAGCCTATTTCCAGGAATCAGCTCAAATGCAGGTCAGAGGACACATGTGGATGCCCAGAAGGTCAATAACAGGAAGACAAAATTATTACAAAGCAATAGTGGGAGCATTTTCAAGAATAACTTTTCTTCAGAAATACTGATGGTTGAGTCTCTTCTTTGTTCATTCTGTGCCTGAGACATCTCTTGCTCATTAATTCACCCTGTACAAAAAGGACCTGTTGTGCAGACACTGTCTCAGCATGTATAGAGTTTTCAGAAGGGATTCTGTTTCCTGAAGCTTCACACAGCACCCACATAGAGCTGAAAATGATTGTATGATACAACAAGAACAACTATTTCACTCCATTATTTCTGTTGCTGTGAGCACTGGGAATTGTCAGACTTGTGCTACTCACTTTTAACATTATGTTCCTTTCAGATCTCATAAAATTTCTGTTCTGTCATGCTTTTTAATCCTGTTCACTCAACATATATGGGTAACGAAATACTTCAGATTGGCTCATGTTGGTATTTTCTCTTAAAAGGACATCTGGAATAAATATCAAGATAAAGCTGCTTTGGTGCAAGGCTCCCCATAGGCCCCAGGGAATACCTACTCTTCCATGGAGTGCCACCTCCTTCTCTGACTTTGGTCTTCCCTCTGCTGTTTCTCAGTAGTTTTGTTTCCTTTTCCTGTGCCTGGGTGGTATTTTCTGTCTTTTCTTAAATACATTTCCCAGGTTTGCCACCAGCTTGGCTGAGAAGCTCAGCTGTGCCCTGCTATGGGTTTGTGGAAGACAGATGCTGGATGTGTCTGGCAAAAGTGGAGCCCCTGGCCTCTTCTCACAGATGCCACTCAGAAGGGTCTATCTGGAAGAAGGATGATGCAAAATGGATATATTCATAGGACAAATAATTGCTATAGGCAGTATTACTTTTTTATGCCTTCTTAGGGTTAACACAGAATTTCTTGATAGGAAGGAACCAGAATCAAAATTTATCTTTTAAAATCTTTTCTCAACACTTCCAAAAGCAAAGGAAACTGGTGACTTGCTTCCCAGCTTGTTATTGTTTTTAATATCAAATCATTCTGGAAGACACTGGAGAAATGGAAGCTCCATGTTAATGTTTTGCTCAAGAAAGGAAGAGGCAGAATCCAGAACATTTACCTTTTCTTACCAGCCCAGACACCAACAATGTAAAAATCTAACCATGAAGTATAAAACAGAAAGGAGAAGGGATAGAGGAAGAAAAGTGTTATGATTGATGTGATTTTCTCACTCTTAGTCTGAAAGGCAAGGAAATACAGCAAAATTGGCATCAGGTTATAGCGTACCATAAAAGCCATTCTTCAGCAGAAGGAAGTGATTCAACTTGTATTTGTAAAGGACATAAGCCAAGCTGGCTGAGCTTGGCATTTGAGAATGGTATAAATGACTATTAAAATATGGGTCTCATTCAAATTGCTATGACAGGGCAGAGAGATAGAACATTACAAGGTCAGGTCATGCCAATTTTCATGGTAGACTCAAGTCCAGTGAGCCAATCAATCATCCAATACATTTAAAATTTTAACTAAACTAAGCTTGAAATAGAGATCCACGGTTATATCAAAGACAAACATGTGAACAAGTGTGGAAACAGATTTGGAAACAAACAAAAAAAAAAGAGCATGGATTACCCATTTTGGCTCCAGAACATGATCAGTTTATTAAAGTAACAGTAGACTTTGGGAAAGTCAGTTTAAATACATTTTCACTGCATAAATATCAAATAACACTTGCTAACTCTATTTTATATTTCTCATAAGTTGTGCATTATGTTGGAGATGACCTACACTGGGTACACACTTTATTGGATTAAGTGTATGAAGAGGTGAAATTACCAAAAAGGAAGAAAAAAATTATGAATAATGAGAGTAATAATATTATAAAGCATCTCAGTCTTTAACTTTATTTTTAAATTATGCTTATGCATTGCATTGAATGTCATGTAAAGTTATGGCTTCTAAACATCACATTTTGCAAGCTTTTCTAATGCTACTTGCACTCAGTTATTTTTCTGTAGGAAAAACTTAAAACAATAAATAATAATAAAAAAAATCAGATCTTTTGTTTGGCTTAGATCTCATCTGATTTATATTTGTTTTAATGTTGGCAAAGGGTGTTTCCACAAAAAAAAAGCCTTTAAAGGGATTTCTCAAACTGCCAGGAATGTAGCAAAGCTTCATAGCTGAATGAATATAAACAGTAAATATGTATTGCCATGACAGGGTTTGCTTCTCTGACACATTTCCTAAATTAAGAAAGTCAACAGCTAACAGAAGATCTTCAAAGTAGAGTTAGGTTTTTTTCTGAAAGAGAAATTATGAATTGACTGTTATGAATTTACTGCGTTTTTTTTCCAGTTCTAAAGGAACCCAAGTAAGGAAATCAAGGCCCAAGAAATTATATCCAGAAAAATTCAAAAGGCATAAACCACTTCTGAATGTAATATAATGGATGTGTTTTGAAATCTTTGAACATTATCAAATCCCCTCAGGTTTGGTTCCAAATGCTTCTACCAAAACAAAACTGTACTCTTGCGTATTTGTAATACAGCTTAGTACTTCTCTGCTTTTCCATTAAGTGTGTATGAACTGAGATAGTTGTGAGGAACCTGTGTACATAGGTACCAGGTACACAGGATCATGAAAAAGCACAATCTGATGGTATGTGAGGTAAGACAGTTAACAGCCGCTCTCCCAGCTTCGGAAAGCAGCCAAAGAGCCTCTTGCTGGCCCTTTTTGTCACCATTCCCTTCCCCAGTGAGGGCTGACCTGCACTGGAGCTGGTTTTCTTGGTCTTCTCACTACCTTCTACCAGCAGGCAGATGCCCAGCTAATTCCTGCATATAGGCCCTCAATATGCAGAGTTGTTGCTTTGGAAATCAAACACCATAAACGTGTCCCGTTCCCCCTCCATTCCCTCACCTTTGATTGCCTAACATGATGGATGTCATATGGTATGGAATAACCCTTCAGGTCTGGGTCATTTGTCCCTACTGTGTCCCCTCCCAACTTCCTGCACACCCCCACCCTACAAAGCCTTTGTGGAGTGAGGTTTGAAAAGACAACTTTGGTGCTGCAGGAGCACTGACAAAATATTGATGCTTTATCAACATTTTTCCAGCTACAAATGCAAAGCACAGCACAATATGGGCTGCTGTGAGGAAAGTTAACTCTACCCCAGTCAGACCTAGAAGAGGGTTTTTTTCCCCCCACTTTTAACAACTTTTAAAGCTTTTAAGGCAGGCAAAGTTTAGAAGAGTTTTGAATTCCATCTAAAAAAAAGACAAGACTAAAGAGCCAGCATGAAAAAGCAGATTTAATGAAGTTTCGTTACTTCATTTCATTCCCACAGTATTCAATATATTAACTGAAGGACTATAGAATCTGTGAATCTCTGATTATGAGGCAAAGCTGCACAGGCTACCAATAAACACAATGAAAAAATACATTTTTGAGGCATCCCATTTAACTTCAGGTGTTGGCATTGCTAGATATTTAGCCTAGCCTTCCTTTGTCAACTGAAGACAGCAGACATTTGAAGTCACAGTTCCACAAGATCTGTTTTAATTTATTCTTTTCCAGAATGAGGTGAACAAAGTCCTGTTCTGTCCTAACCTGTTGTCACTAGCTCATACCTATGATCAGGGAAAAACTATCCCCATTATACAAGATACATGGCTGATTCAAGAGTTACTAGTGTTTGGAAGGAATTGCACCAGGTGGCTTCCCATGGGATTCAGCTTTGTTGAAATTAATTAGG
Source organism: Chloroceryle amazona (assembly GCA_027560015.1). Taxonomy (NCBI): domain Eukaryota; kingdom Metazoa; phylum Chordata; class Aves; order Coraciiformes; family Cerylidae; genus Chloroceryle; species Chloroceryle amazona. The sequence goes on from JANHFX010023888.1 coordinate 40,663, forward strand.
TCTCTCCTTATAAAGACAAAGGAAAGAAGAAAGTCTTGTAGCTCTATAAATAAGCTAACACCTCCAAGTCCTGCGTACACACTCCTGTTACAGAGTGCTTGCACATTCTGGGATATATTTCTGTGCACCAGGGTTTTTATGGAAGAGGGACTTGCATCCAGCATAAGGATTCTTCTTCATTTGTTCATAGTAATAGCTACATGCCAGAATATTGCTGTTGACTATCAATCATTGGTCTTTCATTGCTTTGTAGCTAGGTCATCATAACTGAAGAACATTCTCAAGGAAGTGTTTCTAAGACAAATGTTATTGTTTGGGGGTTCTACCTGATTACTGCCTGTTACAATTGCAGAGCTCCTGCTGCAGAATGCCTAATTAGGTCATTTGCCGAGTTTTTATTATATGTTGTTCTTTATCAAATGACAGCAGCCTCAGAGATTAATAAAGCTGTCAGATGTGGATAAATTCATAAGTGATTATTTCAATTTTTATTCTCAAGTGATACTTATTAGCATATTGTCTTTTTATATTGAGGGAGCTGAAGTGGACGGCTGGAGCAGAGTTATCTCTTTAACATGAGGTAGCTTCAAGCTTTGGTGAATAGTGGCTTCCCTAGGGAAAGGTCCAGTAGCAGCTAGAATTTTAACTGGTAGACAAAGTGGTGTTATTAGTATGGACTACGTATTTAGCTGGCAAGAAGGAGCATCATAAAATGCTCAGAAAAAGGAAGAATTCAGTAGCGATTTTCAAGTATACTTAGGTTAAATATTTGACAGAAATGGCATCTTTGCCTTCTTGAAATATATAATTAGAAAAGTGAACTTAATAATATTCATAATTAATTATGAATATATTCTCAATGACAATAAGTTTTTGATCAACTTAGTAAACATTATATCATTTCCTCTCTCTTTATGAAGGGTCGCAAAATACATGTCTTTCATTGAGATGACTTTGAGATGCTGGAAGGTGTCCAGAGGAGAGCTACCAAGCTCGTGAGGGGCTTAGAGAACAAGTCGTATGAGGGAGGCTGAGGGAGCTGGGTATGTTTAGTTTGGAGAAGAGGAGGCTCAGGGGGGACCTCATTGCCCTCTACAGGTACCTGAAAGGAGGTTGTAGAGAGGTGGGGGTTGGCCTCTTCTCCTTCGTAACTACTGACAGAACCAGAGGGAATGGTCTGAAGTTGTGGCAGGGGAGGTGTAGATTGGATATTGGGAAGAAATTCTTCAGGGTGGCAATAAAATGCAAATTTTTATCACTGAGTGTAATTAAGCAGGGGGAAAATTCAACACTGGTTGTGGTGAATTTTCAATGCATTGTACTTCAAAGAAACATTACATCAGAAAATTCTCTGTTCTGAATTGAATTAATTTAATTCTGATTTGAATTAAAATCATCATGAGTGTCCCTAAGCCAACACAATATACACCTCTGTGATTCTCCATTGACAAAGGCTAGTGCGAATACAGGTGACATTTTTGTGGTTATATATTTAAAGTAAAACAAAGACAAAACAACCTACCCTTAAAAATATACCTACACTTGAAGTAAAGCAAGACATCATTTCTAAGAAGTAATTTCTTAAAGCTTTTGAAACTTACAAAAAAAAAAGAAAATAAAATAATTGCATTTAAAAATATGTTAACAGCAAAAATAATTTTGGAGTGATGTTAGGAATTTCCACTTCCCATTAGGGAGTAAATAACTAATTGAAGCAGCTTCATAATAAGTAAAGTGTTTTTCTTTTTATAACTCAGAATTGTCCCACATAATGTTTGTTTCTTCTTCCCATCTTCTTTCCACATAGATCCAAAGCAAAATAAATTTTGTTGGTTTTGGCTTTGTATTTTTGTCTGAGGCCTTTCTTCCCCTGTTTTATCTTAGTTTAACAGTCAGAAGATAAACCCTTAAAAATCAGTCTTATATTGAATACTAAGCAAACATGACTGCAATATCATGAGCAGGGATGTTATCCTATCATCATTCTTTCCAATAGGCATTGGAAACAAACATTTTAATGTTTGGTTTCATACCTATGGGAATCATTTGCTTTCCTTTAGAAATGTTATTTATACAACTTTGAATACTATACCAATAATGTCAGGTATAATTACTTTTAGCTGGTAGATGACCTGACCTATAAATTCTTGTGGGAAACCACTGACAAGGTAGAGAACAAATCTTTTTTCTTTTCCTTTTTAGAACTAAAAAAGAATCTATACACCTAGAAATAATATTTTTTAGGTGTCTGGAATGAATAATTGCTAAAGCTCTGTTGCTGTGGTTTTATGGTCTTCCCTGAAAAATGAGAAAACAAAGCATTTTTATCACAGATCATGATATGAAAATGAATTGTGTCAACAGCATAAATTCTTGTTCTTTCTGAAAGCAGAAATTTATTTCTTTTTTTTGAAAAGAGCTGATCAGGTTTTTTTTGTGTGCCAAGTATTTGGAATTGTGTATTCTGGATTTAGGAGCCTCATGCCCTTGTTTCCAATTTTCCTTCATCTAGTAGGTAAAAAAAAAAATTCTGGATTTGGGCCATCTGTTGAATCAGTGTAATTAAGTGCTTAAAAATGAAGCTACTGTACTCACTAGAACCAACAAGGACCCTCTTTTCTATATAAATATAGTGTGGGGGTGGAGACTTTACACCAGACGGATGGGATGTCATCCAGAGGGACCTGGACAAGCTGGAGAGATGGGCCCAGGTCAACCTCATGAGGTTCAACAAGAGCAAGGGCAGGGTCCTGCAGTTGGGCTGGAACAGTCCCCACTGTCAACGCAGGCTGAGGGAGGAGGTGACAGAGCAGCCCTGCAGGAAAGGACCTGGGGGTGCTGGGAGAGGAGAAGCTGGACATGAGCAGGCA
>JANHFX010023888.1:43632-57425 GCA_027560015.1 Chloroceryle amazona
GGAGCCATTCAAGGTGGGGCTGACAGAGCTCTGAGCACCCTGCTCGAGTTGAGGCTGTCCCTGCTCTCAGCAGGGGGTTGGACCAGATGGTCTCCAGAGGTCCCTTCCAACCCAGACATTTCTAGGATTCTATGAAAAATAAATTGAAATACATAACTCCAAATTAATAGGCAAGCATATTAATCATTAGAGTTTCATAATGAATAAAAAACTTGAATAAAATATTTTCAGGCATTTACCTTAACCATGACATGGTAGAATCTTAACATCTGAAAACAGTACTCTAACTTGAATTTTATTCAGTCCTTGTCTGACTTTGACTTTCTGCTCAGCAACTCATACTGACTATCCGTATTAAGATTAAAGAACACCCAGTTATTTTCAGATTATATATTTTAAACCCAGAAGAAAATATTATCTATTCTAACCTTCTCCACAGCAGACAAATCATGCACTTATTTCTGCACCAAGCTCATAACTTCTGTGTTCATGTCTCTCTTTAAATCTCATCTAGTGTTGCTTGAAAGCTTGCAAATGACCGACAGTACACCACACCACAAAGTAATTTCTACTACTGCTTAATTATACTCCTTATTAAAATGTGCCTTATTAGGAATCTCAGTTTGACTAGCACAAGATTCCAAACATTGGCTCTCATAATATAGCGTGCTTTGAAGATGAAAAGTCTTTAACAATTGTTAATTAGAAGTAGCAGTAGATAATTAAGAGACCTTTCCATTGTCATGTTCAAACAAAGGGTTTAGGTCTGTGACAACCATACTCTTTTTCTTTTTTTCAGTTAACATGAGCAGTATTTTTCCACAGAGTTGTTGGTTTGTTTTTTTTTAATTAGAAAATATATTTAAATTCAAAATAAGATGTCAGATTCTTTTGATAATTGTAAGGAAAATTTTTAAAAACTTCTATATATTCATATGTTGAATGATGACAGAAAAATCATGCTGTCTTTAAACATGAACCTCACTAAAACTCACAAACTAGCACCTCCTTTCACATTATTTTCCATAGGCCCGTGGAAATGTATGAAGTGGCCTAACAGAAAAAGCTTGGTAACTTAAATAGACAGTATTACAAGTATCACTAAACATTGAAAATTACCACAATTTTCATAACAATAAAACCATAACTGATCTATTATTCACTAACACTGTCAGGTAAGATTCTTTATTATGCTGCCCCAACCACCTGGAAAATACAAACCGAAAGAAGCTCAGTGAGCTGATGTATGTGAAGATCCTGGGTGAACACACACCAAGGAATGGATGAATTAGTGCTTCTGTTGCAAGATTTACTTTCCCACTGGTGCCATTAGAAAGGTAGAATGTTTAAATTTAAAAGCCTAGGACTAAGGTGTGAGAATTGTAACACTGCTGAAGGAGTAACACTGCATCTTGAGTTTAATGGAGTTCTTTGTGTAGCTTTCAAATCGCTGGTGCTCAAAATATCAATAGAGACAAATTGTTAACTCAGACTCACAGCTCAAGCAAACATTTTCTGTGCAAGAAATCTCTAAAAGAAGCAAGACTCCAAGCAGCAGACTCCCGGACATGATTTTCTCTCTTGCACTCCATTAACATATGCTCCTCACTTTGGAAGAAGCTCTGTCCTGTGGACCTACAAAGGTAGAAATTCATCAGTCACTGGACTTCAGACAAAAGGGGTAGGACAAGTTCTAGCCTAGAATCATCTTCTGGTGCTTACCCTTTCACCTCACTCCACACTTTAGTAGCAGGTGTGGATATGCTTGTATATTTGTTTCTGACTTTCACACCTCATGTTTTAGATGATAAAATTTCTTCCAAATCATTTCAGAGTAGTGGGTGCTTAATAGAGATGAAGACTGTACAGCTTAAAAGAACACAGAGGCTTGAGAGATCTCAGCTGGTAAATAGTAGAGCTGAAAGTATACAGAATAATTACAAAGCAATTCAGATACTTCAAAACACAGGACTGTAGCTTTGTAAATCAACATTCTACACACCCACGGGATGCAATGCTGTCTTTAAATTCCTTACAGAGTGTAGTTAAATCAAGATATGCTTATTTTTAGAATACAAGAGGCTGCTGTTATTGCCAAGAGTTATGGCACTGTCTCAAGCCAAGTTAAATAGCAAATAACTAGTACTGCTCTGTTTATTTGTGCTATCGAAGGGCATGAAAGCACACTTCCAAATATCAGTATTGTTGAGGTTTTTTTCCATTCTTCCCCTTTCAAAAAAAATGAACACAAAACTATTTTAAAAGCAATGGCCAAACAACTTAATAAAATTCTGAAAAGGAAAGTCTGGCTACTTTGAAATAGTATGTCTACTTTTGACTCAAAGGATTTCCTGAAGATTGGAACTCTTCGGGTTGTTTCCATAGTGATAATTGCCACTTCTTTTGATGGCACTGAGGGACATGGTTTAGTGGTAACCTGGCACTGCTGGGTTAACAGTTGGACTTGATTATCTTAAAGGTCTCTTCTAACCAGAACAATTCTATGATTCTAAAATTATTTTGATCAAACTTTCCTTACTTACAAGTAATACAGAAAAATTCTGTTTCCTTGAATACAGAATACCTACAGAAGCAGGTACTGCCCTAATCTAAGCTCAGCTCCATAAACAGAGCTACTCTGCTTAACTGTAGTAGCAGGAAAGTGGGAGGGGACAGAGCTCTTCGTACAGATTCACACTTCTTGTGCTTCCTTACTACCTTCACTCAGTTCCTTTCATCTTATCTGCCCTTCTTTCCCATGAATGGACAAGGCTCATACAAACACAATTCCTGTTGAACTGGTCTTTCCACTTTTGCCTTGATTAATACCTCTCAGGAAAACCTGTTGGAGTTCTCTGATCCACCTCTGTTAAAGCTTTGCTATATGCCAGTCATTTTGGGTGGTGCTCCTATTCGTTCTACCTGATCCATAAAGAAACAGAATTATTTACAGGTATCTTCAACCACCTTTATTTAAAAAGAGCAAAACCAAATGGGGTTCAAGTCACTTTAAAAAAGAGGCATAATGAAAACCTGGATATACTTTTTAAAATCTTGCACTATACTACCATCAAGAATATAATAATTAATTCTTCCATACACTCAGCATCAGAATCCAAATGACTGCTTATAGGTTGTCTTTTCCTGTTTTTCCCTTTATTTCCTATTTCAAGTATCCATGGTCCTGTGAAGAACATATTGAAATTCCTTTTTTTTTCCCCTCAAATTCAGAAATCTAAGCTTTCCCAGAAGTTTCACTGAAGATACAGAAATGCTCTTGAGCTGACCAGTAAATATTCCACCCACCACTTTTACATTTTCCTGCTTTTAATCCTCTCTCAGAACTGACATTTTTTCCTCCTACCTCCCTTCTTATCTCTGTATTTCTAACTTTTCTTCATAGCCCTCCTATCTGATTCTTCATTTTCTCAACTAAATATTTCCTCTGTTTCTTCATTTTCCTAAGCAAGGTCATTAATGTTGCAATTTGGCCCACTTCTTCTTAGTCTAAATTCTTTCTTGACTTTTTTTCCTCCATAAACATTTTCTTTCCCTACTTTCTTTTGTTATTGGTGGTGGTGGTTGATTGGTTTGAGGGTTTTTTGTGATTTTTTGTTTGGTTTGGTTTGTTTTTTTTCTTCCTTCTAACTTTTTTTCTAAAAGCATTTGAAAGTATCTAAAAGAATTTGAAAGTATCAAGACCAGAGGCAGATACAGTCCTGAAATGGAAGGGGAAATGTACCAAGCTGAGTGGCTGTACCTGTGTCGTGTAACATTGCTGCCTGTACTCTCCTGGCTAATTCTAATGAGCACCCATTCCTCTATCCCAGAGAATTCAGACACTAGGATTTTTTCATCCCTCCCTTTTCTACACATGTTTCTTCTACCCTGTTTTCCTCTCCGCCCCCTAACTTAACTTCATTCAGCAGCATGATCCTTATCAGTCCTTTATAAAGCAAATTTCATTGGATTTAGGATTTAATAAAGCTTTGAAAAGCATTTTCAATATATTAGCTTCTTTTAAGGAAAAGTTTGCTGGGGCAAACATCTGCTCTGGAAAATGTCCTTTTTTGTTGTGAAAATATGATGGCAAACATTTCTCTGCCCAACAGTATGCTTTTAGACATTCTATAGGAATCATATTTTCCTGAGAAGCTGACAGATGTAAAGTGTAATGTGGCATCATAGTAACAAAGCCTCCACACTATTCTTATACTGCAAGTCACCTCCTTCTCTACTCTCAACTATAAATAGCTGTTATAAAGTTTCATAGGTCTACTTTGCTCCATATTTGATCTCTGTTAAACCATTAGGATATCTTGGAAAGGAAAATGACTGCATAAGATCCCTTATGTCCTAAAAATAAAATTTATATTGAAGTCAATTTAGGAATCCAACTTTAAAAGGTTGGGAATAAGATATCCTCTTCTCTTTCCCTACCAGAGAGTTCAGAGAGTTGATTCTGCCATAAGAAAGGAAAGGGCAGTTAAATGAAGGTATATTCCTCATCACCTATCATCTCAGTAACTGGTGGTAGTCAAAGGGTGGTTTTAGCACTACCAATACTTCTACTGCCATGTTTGGAAGGAAAACAGAACTGATTACTGTATTTTTAACAAAGCCTGATGTGTTTTGACTATACTTATCACAGTAATTCTTTCTGGCAACATAAGCCAGAGAACACCTCATTTGTGAACCTTACATGGAGTTGATCATTAGCTGAATACCAAGTTGCTTGGCATTGTCAAGCTGCAATTACTTCTGATTTGCCTAAAAACTTGCTCTTAGACATTCCAGGTGTCACAAAATTAGCAATGCATGGAACTCTGGAATCCCTGTATGCATCTATAGGTCGGCAAATGGTGGTTTTAAGTCCAGCAATTTTGGACTTTCTCAACTTACACCTTGTAGAAGTCCCATTGTAGACTCTAAATCCCTTTTGAAGGCTTCAAATCTCCTAGGTGCTGGGAGCAATTTTATCTGAGTTCTCAGTTTTCTAAACATATCCACTTGAATAAAATATGAAAGGAAGTAGTTCTTGGCTTTAGACAATAAGCATGCACTCTTCTTACTATGTAACTTGTGCAAAGCAAATGTTAGAATAAAGCCTATGATGACAAATACAGCCCTCTTACTTTCCAGTTTCCTACCAGAGACTGAGTACAAGTTCCTTTTTAAAATTACCTACAGAAAGTTGTATTTCTCTAGGTTCATTGTAAAGCTTTGGAATTCTTTTTTAACACAATTTTCTGTATCTTGAACTAGGTCTTTTTCATTTCTTGTTTCACATAAATAAAATAAATAAATAATAATAAGAAAAAATTTATTCCTTTCTGGGAAGGGTCATGGTTATGGCTCAGTGTTTTAAGTTCCCAGCTCTGCTAGTGAGTAGTGAGGGCACTTTTATATCAAATACTAGATCCTAAAACCATACCACAGCACACACCTGTATCTTTGAAAATCTGCAATGTAGAGGGAATTTGAAGATGGCAGTATTGTATTTTCTTTGTATTTTGAGCAACATCTCCACCTCCCTTCTCTCCCCCTGTGTCTTGGCATGTTCTGAGTGTAATCAGATCAGTATAAGCTCATCAGCATTGAAGCCCTTAATCAAAACATGCAGGTGAAGACAAGTACAGGCCAGTATAAAAACAGCAAGCATACTTTCATTAGAAGAACAAGAAATTAAATTAATCCAGTGTGGGAAATTAAATGGTTCCTCTGCATAGTTTTTCAGCTTGCTTAGATGTTCAGGCCCTTCCTCTACAAGTAGATTAGAAACAGAAACAAACAAAAAAGGCAGTATCATTCCTTCATCCTTGAAAGTGTATGAATAATATCTTTGATATCTTTACTTTTAGCCATGGACTATTTTGATTTCTTAATGCTACCAGCCATTAGCTGCAATGAACAAAACTTTCATAAATTTTTGGTAGGATGCAATATCTGTTTATTTTAATACTTCTCCATGATGACAAAAAAAGCCAAAGATATCCTCCTGCTTTCTGTTAATTTATCATACTGGGGAAAAAAAAAATCCAACATCAAAACAGATTATCAGACTGATTTCTAATATACTAATTAAGCACAAATCAGATAGTACAAAAACAGACAGAGGGTTTGGCTCAGTTAAGATGAATGAGATGTTCTGAAACAATTGACCAATGGTTTATGTGAATAAAGAGAGTGAATGAACAAAATTCAATCTGTCTGTCTAAACTGTAGGGATAGAAAGTGTTTAGAAAAGGAGAGGCTCACATCCATAGTCCCTACTGTTCATTTTCCTTTCACTTTTTTCAGAGTTGCCCAGTTAAGCCTAATTCAGTTTCCTGACAAATTAAATAGCTCATGGTATTTAGTACAAGAACTGGTCCAGATTTCCAACTTTACAAGGATTGACCACTATGAAATTTCTTGTTCAGAGGCAAATCTGCAAAAAAAAAAGCAACTTTACAGATTCTTTTCAATGCTCCATGCTCCCGAGTGAAAGAGGAAATTTTCTCACTGCCATAAGAAAAGCTTCAGTATTTGACAAGTGTTCATTATAAATGAACTAAACACAGGATGGAATGCCTATGTTACTTAAGAGCTGTCTTGATGCAAAAATATTGCTGGATCAAGTGTTGCTGCATCCTTGTTACTTCTTACACCAAAGAAGTCTTGAGGTTTAACAGCCCAGAGTCCTAGTGCAGATGTTCAGGCAGTCTTGGAGTTCATCCTCAAGTACACCAGAGGGAACACTTATGTACTCTACAGCAAACCTTTGCTTGGTACAAGTTTGATGAGAAATGTGGCTTGCAGTCTTGATTAATTAGCATTTGCCTCTAACAATAAGCTAATGAAAAGAGCTCAATTATCCATAGATCTGCTGAAAACTCACTGAAATTGCTGCTACAACTACTAGTAAGGTTGGACTGTATCAGTACAAAGAGTGTTTTACAGTTCTGGGCTGCCTGTTACCAGACTTTGGCTATTAACTTAGCCAGGAGGTCAATAGAGTCACTCATGGAAGAGATTTTACCAAGTATACATTTGTGTTTAGCTTGCTTCAATTTATTTTCAGATCCTGTTTTTCTTAAGGATATTAATTTTGGAAAGAATAGATGATTTATAATGAAAAGAATCACTTGATATTTTTCTACCTCATTTTTACTCAGTTGTGTTTAGAAGATTCTGTTACAGCCCTGTGTTTCTGCTATATTGACCCTTGGTTATGTTTTATACCCTCCTGTTAAATAAACTGAAGCTTTGAAATGAAGAAAGGAATCATATTTCTCCAGACAGTTCATAAACTGAGGAACTCATTGCCATGAGATGCTGTAGATGTCAAAAGTATAAATGCTTACAAAGACAGTTACACAAATCATGGATGAAAAGTGGGCTGAGGACTCATACAAAGGATGCAGCAAGAGCTTTCACTTCAGGAAATACCTGCACTACAGCTTCTACAAAGTGAGGGCATTTATCAAGGCAAGTACCAGTCTATATGAAGCCTTTCCTTATCATCTTTTTCTAGAGATGGCTCCTACCAAAGACATGATTCCAGGCTGAAGGGTCATTTAGTTTGTTCCAGACACAGCAATTTTTCTTGCTGTTCCTAAACTGCCTGTGTGATCTAGCACTACAGCCCCATTTGAATGACTGCAGCTCAAAAGTAATTGCTCTTCCAGAGCTACTAAGTAGCTACTGTGTCTGAGAAACCCTCCAAAGCAATCAACAAAATGAGACATCTGTTCAAAATGTCCTTGCTTTATGCTTTACACCTCCTATTAAATAAGTGCCATGTATGGCAGAAATGTAAAGCACAAAATGAGATGTTTTCTGATACACATGCAATAAAACTTTGTGCTCTTGCCTAGTTCATTGCAAAACTAAGATGTGTTACAGAGATGTCTAAGTCATGCTCTTCATATAAAACATGGGTTTGGAAACTGTTTTAAGTAGAAACAGATCTGGACTTGTAGAAAGATCCCATGATTTCCATGAATCTCTGTGTGAATGCAAGCACCCATCCATAGGATGTCCGGGAGAGGCACTGAGAATGTTTTTCTTACTCAACCATCTGAGACTCAGCAACAGTGTCTGTCCCAGCATGCCAGCATGGTAAGGCAATTCCTTGGGTGCAAGTGAGGAGGAAGGAGCTGCAGTTGCTGGATGGTTGACCTTTCCCAGAAAAGTCAGCTACAAAATTAAAACACCACACTTTGTGGTGGTAAAGCAGTCTTCCCAGTCCAGAATTACCACAATTTTCCACACGTGGTAGCATAGTGGATGAAATAAATTGCTGCAGTTCCCAGTTAAGTGACCTTTTTTTCTAAATCTTCCTGATATGATTATTAGAAATTAGAATTTTATGGCAATGATTGCTGTTAAAAACATTCAGATTGCTTCATATTGCACAGCTTTTTTGTATTATTAATTTTTCATACCAGTTCTGTGACATGTCAGTTCTCATAATTAATATTTTCCACCTCCATGCTTTATTTGGTAATTTTCACATATTCCTCTCACACCCTGTCTTCTCTCAGGGCAATTTACTTGACAGAAAAGAAAAACCAGAATCCATTAATAAATTCAGCAAGACTTGTAAGAAGGAAAATACATTTTGTATCAGGATAAGAGTAAACAGTGTATTTTTAATCAATCACTGTCAGTTAAAGAGCTATGAAGTTGTTGTTTCTTACAGGCCTGACAGAAATGTGGGTATAAATGTTTTAATACCTAAATGCTTAGAAAGAAATCCAAGCCATGCAGCAACCCCTATTTAATAGCTGTATACATTTTATTACAATCTCATCCCCCTGATTTTCACTGAGACACGAGATATTTCCTTGGTCAGAACACTTAAATACTAAATAGACAATTTACCTAAAGCAGTATTAATAAAAGAAATTTAAAACTATTAATATTAGCAACAGTTGCAATGAATCTTCGTATCCAGGAAACTCGGTCTACCCAGACCACAGTTAATTAATTTTGCTTCATTAAAACCCTATTTGTGGAAAAGCTCACTTAATTTAAAACAATGCTACTTCAGATATGGAACTGCTGTATTTCTTAGCTGCATCCTCAGCTGGACTTTGCATTTTAAAATGAAATTTCTTATCAGCCCCCAAAATGATATTATCTACATACTATTGACATTTCTAAATGTTCTTCAAAAATAAATGATTATTTAGTAGGGAATAAAATTGGTTGGTTTCTTTAATTCTGGCTGAGGGATTCCACGGCAGTTCATTTAAGAATAAACTACATTTAGTGAGGTACTGGCCTTTACCAGTGGCCACGTCCCTTTAAAGCTATCTCTAAAACACAATCCTCCCAGTAGCCAAAGGAACAGGAACATAATTTAATTTTCTCTGTTCTAATCTTGAAGCTTTCTCATACTGCAAAATGGTAAATAAATGTCAACTCAAGAAGCAGCAGCAATTTATATTCTTGTGCACTAGGAAGTCAGTTCCAAGCTCTTAGATTTATTTTGCTTTTACAACCCTTAGATCATACCATCTTTCTGGTATTTTTAGGGTTGAAAAATAGTTCCCAGGGGTCTAATTTTCTTTGTATCATATTAACAGTGTGCATCAGTCACTCCTCAGATTTGTTCTTTTTTTTTTTTTTCTTTTTGAAGACTCTATATTTATTCTTAGCATTAAATATAGCAGTATATTTCTGTTATGAAAAATAAATTATTGACAACAGTGGTATTCAAGCCTTGTTCAAAGTAATTCTTTCCCATATAACACTGAAGTCACTGCTGTTAAAGTCAACTTAATTTGGAAAGTTTAAAATAGATCAATATTTCCCTTTTAATTTCCAGAGCTTCTATTTATACAAGAATATAGCATATATTTGTTTCCACAGAGATAACAGCTATTCTGCATCCAACATGTAAAAGCCTGTCTCCTGTGTAGTACTATTGTGAAGAACTTGCCAACCTCCCTAGTCTTACTCTGCATGAAGCCCAATTACCCTTGCTGTAAATAAGCAGGGATAGCTTTGCTTTCACTGTACATGAATTTGTGTATTACTTCCCATCAAATGAAATTAGAAACCAGTTTAGGCTGGTTTCTTGGAAATCCAAATTTCATTTTGTAACACAGAAAGATCATCTGAAAGACTCCTGGATACAGCCTCACATTTAAATCAAACTAATAGGAAAAATAACCTACTAGAAACAAAACCCCAGTTCTCTATGTCTTCATTGACATCTTTGGCACATCCTGGGAACTATTTAATTAGACTACCACCTTCTCTTTTGAAGCAGTGAGCTCCAGAGGGTGATCTTTGAACCACCCGTGATTCACAGGGCCACATGGTGCAGTTTGTAGCTGTCTCATGCATTGCCTTACATTGTGTTTCAATTAAAATTGTGAGAAGGATGTATGTGTGGGATTTGACTAACTTAGGACTTTGCTTAGAGTATTTGTATCTCTGTTGAGGGCATCTAGAAGGTACTAATGAATGCCACCTTTACATTCTCACTGATATTTGTCAAAGTCACTCACACAGGCCAGTTTTCAAAGAAAATAAAAAGTTTTTCCATTGACTGAAAGCTCCAGTTTCTCATCCAATAGTCAGCTGGTAAAGATGGGATTCCATCTTTGCAATAAATAATACAGGTATCTGCAGTTAGAGAAGATCACAGTACTGTACTGTTATGGTCCTGAGGCCACTGACAGCCCTGACTGTTACCGTCCAGCTCTGTCTGTGACTTCCCCCACCCTGCCCATGGACCAGGACCTCATTCCAAGCCACACAGAGCTATTAGTGCCTGCCCAAGAGATGCTGCAGCAGGGCTGGTCTCCAGCTCCACACAGCCCTGCCCTGCCCAGACACAGGCCCTGCTGAGCTGGGCTCACCCGTGGGTCCACATCCCAGCCCAGCTTCAGCCAATCCCTGATGCCTGGGGCTGCCCAGTGTCCCCATCTTTCCTGCTAATGACCTGCAGTGGCACTGGCCTGGCTGGTGAAACCTCTGACTGGCTGGCCCCTATGGGCCACCGCTGTGGATCCTGGTCCCCACCCTGAGGGAACCTCCAACCCTCAGGACACCCTGACTACACAGCTAGAATAAAATCATATGTTTCAGGGCCATCTTCATTCTTTCTTCACCTTCTCTTCCCAAATCACCATGATTTCCAGAATGCTACAACCAGTAACTGCTTGGCAACCCTGACAATCAAAAGTGCATTACTCCCGTCTCTGCTTTCAGTACTGGCTCTCAGCTGAATATGATCTGAAGCTCAGTGTTTCAGTCCTGATCTTGAAAGGACATCATGTGACTGGCCTTTGTGACGTAAAGGATCCCTAATCACCACTTCCCATGACAATTGCATTCCTCTGGGGAACTGGAAATGTCAGACATCAAAGTAAGACCCACAAGCATGGCAAACAGTTTTCTCAGCAGCTGGCTCTGTGACTAAGAAATTCCCTGTGACAGACATCAGAATGACCACAAACAAAACGTAAAGCTCAGATGTCTGACCTAGCTTTCCCAACATCGTGATAAAAGGAAAGACATCCACCCACAAGAAGATAAAGTAGAACGCTAGGACAGATCCTTAGATGCTGTAAAAGTGTATTGTGTGGAGAAAAGTCATAGGAGATGAGAATCCTTACCATAGAGGGCTTCCTGTGAATGTTACTCCTGCCAGAGAAAGATTTGCTGTAAGACCTGTTTGGTGGAAAATGATGATTTGATGAAAAGAAAGGTTCTAGCCAGAGTATATTATATTTTTATGCATGAGAAATAACAGGAGTAATGTGTTCTTCTGCTGCTTATATATTTTATTTCAACCTCATGAAACACTTTCATTTTAATGAAGTTTAAACATGCAACTTTTTTATTAATTTGATGTCCAGTAATGGTTAAACCACGTCAACCTAGTTCATTATGGCAAGTCAAAGTATTGTAATGAAATAGAATGTGACACTTTCTGTCACAACATATTATTTTCTGACATGTTTTGACATGTGCTATTATTGACATCATATTCCTAAAATAAAATAAATTTCAAGTAATATTTTAATTTTTCTATCGCAATAGAAAATCAATTTCTATTCCAATTACCAATATAATTACTTCATTAATTGCTTACAGCACAATAAAAATGTCGACATTTCCAGAAGAAAGGGATTTTCAAACTTTTCTCATACTTAATTTTCATGATGCCTAGATGACCAAATACTTCAATGGTAACTATAAGACAATAAGATAGAAAAATCAAATGGCATCCACCGTCTCCTTGTTTGTGTCATACACAGCCTTAGCTCTTTAGAACGACTGCCAACGTCTAAGCCATCAGAGATGTTCAGGTGTTAAAAATATTTATACGAGCAAACAAACTGGATATAGTCTGCTCACACAGGAATTTAACAGTTTTCCCTCTGTAATTTAAAGGCATATGTCTCCCAGATTTCTCCCTTTAGAACATGCAGATGATGAAAACAGCCTTATCACCCTAAGTGATTTTCGATATTCATCATTAAATCTGTATTTATTATACACAGAATCCATTATGGAGGCTTTGTCGCTGTGGTAAAGGCCTGGATTTTGCAGGGGTTTCAGTAACATCTGTGCAGCCAACATGATACTCCCTTCACAGTGTAACATGGTAGAATTATGTTAAGCACCAGGCATTTCAAACAAGGCCTGGCATAGTAGGCAGGTGATGTATAGAACAGCATTGTCTGATCCACTGTCATTTACAGCAGTGGCATTATTCTTAATGCTTACCATGAATTAGGGAACACCAGAGAGAGTGACATGCCTAGATTCTGGTTTAGTGCTAGATAGTCCTAAATTCAGCTTTAGTGCTGTGACTTTATGTAGACAAAAGCAGTATCTCAGGGTTTACTTGTCTAAGACACACAGCTGCTTGCAGACCCTGCTTGAGGAAGAGATTCCAAACCTCTGCTCAGTAGAGAAATGTCTTGTTGGATCAGAGTATTAGAACCAGAAAAATACAGGACAGGGAGAAACCTCTTGGCTTAGCGAATAGTAACCTGAGATCATCATCCAATTCTTTTACTAAACATAATCCTATAGTAAAGATACAATAACCACCTAAAGCAGCTTCACAGCGATAAAAGAATGATAATTTTAAGAACATAATTTGTAGTCTGTTGTACTATTAGTACTTTGATATTGGTAAGAAAAATAGGGTCTTGATAGCATCTTTTTAAGAAATAATAAAAAGCTTTAATGACATCATCTTGGATCTCTTCCAGGATGAGCCACTATCTAGTAATTTGAAGAAAAAAAATCCATTTGGTGTTACTTGAAGCTGCTGAAAATGACAAATGAGCTTTTTTTCTTTTCATGTATTGCTGATGATAAGAAACAGTCAAAAGTTTAATAATAGTTTTGTTTGTTGTTTGTTTTTTTTTCTTGTACAAATTACTTACGGGAGCTGTGTTCAGGAGCTGGGTTCTGGTACTGGGTTCAGGAACACACTGATTGGGATCCAAGGCAGAACGGGCAGAGTCCTCCTGGGATGCTCTGAGGAAGGAACGGAAAGAGGAGCTGAGCCAAGCCAAGAACAGCTGGCAAAGTGGGACAAGAGGGGAGAAGAGCCTGGGAGCCCCCAGAGAGAAAAAGTGTGAGCAGCAAGTAAGCTAACAATCTAGCAAACAAACTAGCAAGCTCTAGACCCTCCTGATCCTCTTCTTTATACCAAATATGCCGTCTGTGGGCTGGAATCCCTCATTGGTCAGTCTGTCTGCTCCTCCCTGCAGGTGCCGCCTTTCCCTTTCCTGCACCCCCCAGTGTGGCACACGAGACCCAGCAGTGGC
>JANHFX010023889.1:0-59711 GCA_027560015.1 Chloroceryle amazona
TGGGAGTCAGGCGGTGGGTCCTCGACTGCCCATTAAACTCCCGGAGGGAGTTCTCTGTGAGTCACGGGCAAGGCATCGATGGTCCCAGCAACAGAGAGGACTCCTCCCCCTGGATGTGAAGCTGGGTCCTGGGTGGCTACTGATGATTTGTTAACAGCCCGTGAGTAATGACACAGAGACTATACAATACCCAGTTTTTGCTCCTACCCACATAATGATAAACTGGTCCCAGCCTCTCTAACTGTGACACGTTTTTATATGCATGTATATATCTATGGAGTTGTGTGTATGTATAATGTCTTTCTAATAACAGAATCACAGAATATTCATGGTTGGAAAGGACCTCCTAGGTCACCGAGTCCAACCATACCCATAACAGAAAACACCTAATTACTTGTTATTAACATTTTAATATCTAATTACACTAATGTTAATCTCACCTTTGAAAAAAACCTGTGGAGCAAAAGGGTCCTGGTCCCAGCATGGCAGAGGCCCAGAAAAAATAATTTTAGGTGCTGACTTGATGCAGTAAGTTTGCATTTGTAATATCCACTGTTCCAGACTCTCTGTGCATAAAGGCAAGGGTTAGCTTTCTGTTATTAATACTCATCAGGTATTTTTGTGAAGATTATTGTAAAATACTTTCACAGCTTCTAACAATGCATCTGATTTTGTATTACTGTTCTGAAACAAAGAACATATTTGCAAATGAAACAAGAAATTTCACTCATACTCACTGCACTAAATTTAGGAGTCAGAATAAGGTCCATAACAGACAGACACTTCTTTAAATAAAAAAAAATCTAAATTCTTTGAATAAACAGTGATCAGACTACTTTTCTTAGTAATATGGAAGTAAGATGGTTAATTGTATTTCCTATATTAGAAGACAAATTTGTAGAGATAGATCTACAAAACAATATAATCCCAGTAAAATCAGACCTTTTATATTCAAGTCTCGGGTCTTTTACAGATTCCTTGAAGGTGTATGTAATTCTACACTGATTAGGTTTGAAGATGTAGATCCTTTGTATGACCCTACTGGAAAACAACCCAAACAAATACCTGAGGAAATGTAGACAAACACTACAGTATTCTGTTCTATTCCACAGGTTTCAGTAGATGCTATAGATATTCATTTCAAACTTAAAGCTTTTTGAAGTATCAGCAGTAAATTGGCCCACTCTTTTTGCAGCTGATATGTTATCTTAAAGGGTATTTTTGGTTTTATATTATCTTTTAATTTCTTTCATTTATTCGCAAAAGGACTACATTAATTTGTTTCAGGGCTACTATGTTTTGAGAACCTAAAGCCTTTGCTGCTTCATTTAACCTTCAAGGAAATGTTTGTTGGATCTGTGCTGCATTTGGTCTAACCAAACACTACTCAGGAATTTAATCAAAGACTTAAGCTTTTATGTCAATAGTTTGTGCATGAATAGCTTACAATGTTTACTACATACATTGCATGTTGACATTTATGCTCCAAGCAAACTCCAGCAATAATAATTTGTCTTTGGATTATATTGAAAGCTTTGCAAATGTTGGATGACCTGAACTAAAACTGTGTCCTTTGGTTTTGCTTGAACACATATGTAGTTTCTTCTGGTTTATAACTGCATAAATGATTTTTCTTGGACATAGATTTCCTATTTAAATACTGCAATGAGTTAAAATTCAGTTCCATTAACATTTGCCTTTGTGATTGCCAGTCAACTCACTCAATATAATATCCATTGGAATAGCATTAGAAAAGGTACACAGCCAAGTAAAACATAAATTTAGTTCCATTAAATATTTGTCTAACTTTGTGTGTGTGTGTGCTCAAAGCCCACTTCTTCTCACAAAGACCAAATTTATCTTTCCACAAAGGTACAAAAATATCAGTGAAGTTCAGTGTTTGGCTTATACTGACTCCTGGAATTCTATCTCAACCATTCCAAAGCATTCCTGAACCCCCATTTTTACACAGAGCATTATACTTTGTTGTTGTTGTTTTCTTCTCCAGTTAAATTGTGCAGGATTTAATAGAGCTTTAGATCTTCATGTAGTGAAGTTTACTCTTTAATCTCTTAAAGGATTTGATTTGCCACATAGACAAATGAGAATTGATCAGGGAACTGAGGAGACTTCCTCTTACTTTTGCCTTCTGTGTTTCTGGTCCAGACTGATTTTTTGCTTTCATGTGATGTGGAATGGATTTGGGGATTCTGCCTACCTCTGTTGGAACAGGAACTCCAGCTGTCTGCTCAAACATACTCTGCTGTCCAGAACATACTCTGCACACACTGACCATCTGCTCCCTCATCCCATGGTCAGATTTGCAGTTATCATCAGGGCTAAGGAGCAGACGATACAGCTTTGTCCAGGATAAATACAAGGGCCACAGTACTGTGCACAGTATATTCCTGAACTTACCGTAGATGGATCCATGAAAATCAGCAGCCTGTCCTGTTAATTTTGGCCTGTTCAAGCACGAAAATGATACCTAGCTGACACGGGTTGTTCATTTTTTCAAAGTGCCTGTGATCCCATTGTGGGGATTAAAGGAATTGAGGGATGTCCTGCTTTGAGTGAGAACAGAACTAATTCTGTTCAGCGATTTTACTTTTCAGCTCAGTTCCGCAGACTGCACTGTCTGAAGTCAGCAGCCTGTTTTCCCAGACAGGGCAATGGGACCATGAAAAACTTACCTTTGACATTGATAGCAGCCATGATAGGGTGTGCTTGCTCTTGTATCAGGGCAATGAGTTCAGCAATGTTTGGCACGGCAGCAGTTAGAGGGGAAGTGTTTGCATTTAGCCTGCAATAGTCTATTGTGAGCCTCCATGTCCCGTTGGGTTTCTTTACTGGCCAGACCGGGCAGTTAAAAGGGGAATGACTGGGGACAACCACTCCTTTTTGCTTTAGATCCTCAATCACCGAGCGATTCCTGCTCTGGCTCCCAGGGGCAATGCCTATAGCTTAATGTTAGTTATTTTGGATGGGGGGAGGATGGGTTTGTAACAGGCGAACCCATGTGGTAGAGACACCAAACACCCACTGTTCCCCCTGATTGTCGGTCCGTGTTCGGCCCTGCAAAAGGTCGGTGCCCAGCAGACTTAAGGGAAGTTCACCAATCACCATTCTCACAGAGCTGAAATCATCCTCTCCTGGCAGTAGGATTTTAACAAACGCGGAGGTTACAATTTGTGCGGCTCCCACGGCACTCATTATTCGCAGGGATTCCTTGGAAGGTTTTACACCGCGTCCCTTTCTGTGAGAGCAGAAATTTGAGCTCCAGTGTCTACTAAAAAGGTAATGGGCAGTTTATGAGGGCCCAAAATAGTTGTTATCAACACATGTCCATCAGCATTTCTGGATAGTTGTCTAATATGCATCGAACATCTGTGTGCCCCCACCTATGGGAAAAGAGGCATCTAGCTTCCCTGTTCACCTTTCACACTCAGAATGGGGTCCTGCAAATCTACGAGGTGGGGCACTGGCTGTTGTTTCTTCACGGGCAGATTTCTCACGCACCGTGGAAAATGGGTGGTTTATCGGGCCAAGTAGTCACTATTTTTTTCAACACATCTGTGGGGGTCCCATCCATTAATTCACGCGAATCCCCTTTTGCCAGCTAAGATGCCAAAGGTCTCTCCTTGCCATCGGGGCATTAAGGTTAGGTGGGGGACACCTAAATCTTTTTCCTGAGGGTCTATCACAAGGGGACAGACTGGCCCATCAGACTGCTTTAGCTTCTGATCAATGAGGAGAGGGATTAGCTGGCCCATATTTACGGCCATAATTAATCAGATCCAGGGTGATCTCTCCCCAGGTCCATGCTTTCTTTATAACAGTCCATAAGCTTAAACACTTTTTTAGCAACCCTACTATGTTAATTGCAATTTTGTTATAATTGGGAAGATAGTAATTTTTTGTTGCATCATTTATTTAAGTCTTAATAGAAAGCTACCGTGTGAGCACTGAGATTTTGGAATTAATATTAAACTAAGGCAACTGCCTGAGGACTGGTATGAATTATAATTCTTAGTATAATTTAATTGAAGAAAAAATCAGGGCAGAATGAATCAGAATAGTTTTAGTTGTATCATTTCAGATATCAATGGCTACATAAAAGGATTCTAACTAATTAATTGATCAGAATTCATTACAGCAGGTACATAGGTAAGTTAGATCTTTGACCTTTTCGTTTGTAGTTCTCTATGTAATATCAAAGAACCTTGTCTGTTCAACACCCAGGGGGAGGAATAACATATTACAGAATGCGAGTGCTAATAGATTTCCAAGAAATACATAATGCTTTAGGTATAATATAGTTAATATAGTTTATAGTGATACAAATAGAAGAAGAAAAATAAGCAACCCTTTCTTTATTCAGCTAGAGTAATCAAATTATTCAACAAAGGCACTACAATAGAAGCTTAATTTTAGAAACTCAGGTAGTCTTATTATGACATCCAAAGAGTTGAAACATTATAGATGTTTTCCCATTCAAAGCACAAAACACAAAATGACTAATTATTTGACTTCAGATTCAGCGTGATAATATGACAAGTAATCTTTTATATGACATGCAGTTCACAGAGAAGGAATAAAGAAGTTGTCTAAACAGAAATTAAAGTTCACATTTTATATTGCAACAAAAACAATTTAAAATTTGACTATCTGATTAAAACAAACAGATATACAATTTAAAAACGAAGTTTTTTGAAAGTTCCACAAATTTGGGCTCACACTGGTAGGAAATAATAATCTAATTTTAGCCAATACATTGTCACTAAAAAAAGTGCAACAGAGGATCTGACAATCCTCCCAGTTTCTTGTCATCAGCAAACTTGCTGAAAAGACACTGTCCCGTCAGCAATGTCATTGATAAAGATGTTGAACAGGACTGGACCCAGCACTGATCCCTGTGGGACTCCACTAGTTACAGGTCTCCAGCTGGACTTGTCACCCTTGACCACCACAGTATTGTGGTAAGTCTACAAATGAAATCATTGCCTCTGATGGTTTTCTGTTACCAGCTCTCTGCATATCCTGAGGTGCAACCCTTGTTGAGGAATCAGGAGTATGAAAACAATGTCTGTATTTCAAGAGGCATTAATATACAAATCAGCTTTCCTTTAACACCAGGTTTCATCCTAACGAGAGTTAAAGAGAAAATATCCGAATGATCAAACTATAAACTGTAATCCAGAAACCTAAAGAGCAGGACATTGTTTTTCCTCTTAGAATACATAAGGATGTGTTATAACTACTCATTTGATTCATGCATATCTGCAGCACAAATCACATCCATACCCAGGATATGTTCCTTGAAGAGTTGAGCTCTCCTCTTTGTTAGTCCAAGTCTATCCTGTGTGTCCCCTGAACTGTCCACTTACAGATGGTTATAGGCAAATACATTGAGATTTACACATCACTGTAAAAGTGGACCTAACTTCAGCATTAGCCTCCAAGCAAACAGCCACTTCAGCAGACTTCCCAAATTTTAGAAAATTTTAGGTTAGGATTTACAAACTGTGTTACTTTAATAATAGCTACAGCCTTATTCTCACCATTATATTTATGGATATGAAAAATGTTGTTGTTAACATTTTGTCCCCCATGATGTAATGAATTAAGACCAAAACTCTCCTTTCCTAGCAGAATGTATTTTTTCTTTACAAGATGCATTTATGTAGAAATCCTGACATTAAATAGCCACCACAATGCTTTTTTTTCCCCAGACTGTATTTCACCCTTACAGTAAACTTCTACTGCCTTTTTTCTTTAGGCTTACAACCATTAACATAGTGTTCTTCACCAGCTGCTTTCTGTGCTCTGTTCTATAATCTGTGTCTTTACAGGCAGCATTCTGTGCTTTTTAGGCTTTAACAATCCTAAAGCACTGCTGGAAAAGAGTGGATAAGAGAGTGAAGCAGATTCATTCCTTCCTGATCTGATACGGTTTACTGCAAAGGAATATGACAAAACTTCTGATATGGCAATCTGAGCATCAGAGGAAAATTTGATACACATTCCACTTCTTCACCAGTAACCTTTTTTATTACTGAGCTCTCTGTATTGACTGTATTTTAACATACCAAGATATAACAGTTATCTCTAGAGTGCTCTGAAAGAGACATTTCATATACAGCTATAATTAGAACATATTTTGCCTCCATTTGGCTTCTTACATGTGTATGTTATTTGTGTGTAGATGTATATATCTCTAGTTAATAGAGAAACAATTTTATATATTAGTCATATATGAGTGTTTGATATTTTGTACAATGATTATTTTAACATCTTGCTTATTTCTACCTAGCAGTGTGCCTATCTATCTATTTATGAAATGCATATATTACTTTGAGGGGGGCTACACTATAAATTCTTTTTTTTTTAAAGAGTCAGTAAATGGTTTTGTGTAATGCATATTTATAAACATCTCTGCTTAACCCACTTTAAAAAAAACAACCAAACAAACAAAACACGTGAGGGGTAGGCTCAGAGAGTACCACTTCAATTCTCAAAAGGGAAAATCTTTTGCCATTTTTTTTTCTCACAGCAAAAACTGTGTGATAGTCCAAAAACCCTTGGGTATTTGTCATGTGAAGACCTTTCCATTTTCTTCCGCAAGCTTCGGCTTGCCTTATCGTTATCCTATAAATGTTATTGTGTCTAAACCTCTCTGTTTCCATTGCTATTTCTTATTTAGACCATAATAGCCTCTGTTCTCTGAGAGCTATTCCCCCTCTCATCTTTTCTCTTCATACCTAGTTAATTTTCAGTGATGTGCTAACAACCTAAGGATAGTAGTTTGTAAGTTTATAAATTAATCAGAGAATACAGGCCCTTTATAGTCAGTCATGATAGGACCAAACTGTGGCTACATAAAGATAACTGTTTAGATAACTCTGATTTGACTATTTATTATGTCTTTCAGGTTCTGGGAAAATTATTGTACATTCCTCTTCTTTAAGAATTATAGTTGTTGTTGTTTGTAGTTTTGCAAACATTTGTCAACATATTCTAGAAGTTGCATGTATGATTCACAGCGAGCCCTAGGAACAGAGCACTTGCTGCCACCCAATTACAGCCTGTTCACATAAGAGCTCTTCACTTGTTCCAGTCTTCAGAGAAATCTCATGAATAACTAACTGCATGTTGTCAAATATAATAAATAATTTGAGGGAAGAAATTTCTATAAATACAACAAATCTTTAATGGCAATTATTTAGTCTTATTTATATTTTATTTACTGACACTTCAGATCATTAGTGATACTAAAGCTTTTAAGACTTTATTTCTTTTGAAATACATTACAAATTATACATTAGTATCTTAGTGGTTTAGTGGTAACAGTAAGTGATTTCCTTTTTCCTACATTCATGTGAGCACAAGATATCCAACATGAACACACAGCTTTATTTGCCAGTACAGAATTGTCTAACATCACAACAGCAACAAGTGTAGAATGTGTTGACATTACTGTCTCTGAATCTACCTACCCACATATAACTGAGTCTGGGGAACATTAGGGCCTGACACTGACAAATTTTGTGTTTAAACTCCTTAGGTCTGGGCAATATCTTCATATGAGCCAAGAAGATACCTCTCTTCTTCCTCTCCTGTTAATTTAAAATTAAATGGTTGGGTTTGTATATATACACATATAGGGATCTATATATATATGCATGCATATGCTATGTACATGCACATATAAGATGTATTTCCTTTCTGCTCACAAAGAAAGTTTTTCAGTATAGCACCACAAATTTATAGAGGAAATGTATATACAAGATTTTGTCTTAGGGAAGGTACTTTGATAAGTTTTTATTTCTGAAGCACCCGTGACAGGACACATCACTTTTCTTACATTTCTGTCACTATAACCAGGGAATGTGCTTGCAGGGAGATCTCCTCTTTAGTGTTCCTTCAGTAAAATGTCAGGTTCACAGCAATTTGATATAGCACTTAAATTTTGTCCAAGATTCTCCATCTGTTTTATATTTCTGTATGTTGATTGGTATCTGCATGGTTACAGAATCTATCTGCCCCATGAGCATGCATAGACTAGTGCATTTTCTTTACCTCTGCCATAGGGAATAATATCTCTGAGATACTCTTTTTTAGGATATTCTTCCTCACTGCTTTATTTTTCATTGATCAAATAGCCTTTCTAGCCTGAAATTTCATGGCTGGGGTGAAATGGTCAGTACACCATGACCAACCCTCCTGGCTTTCAGGTTCCTGTACACCATGTACTTACCTACTTAGCAAAGCAGTTTGCCATATCCTATTCTTACTACTGGGGGCATAACTCTTACACTTTCTTGAAAATACTTGACTTGATACAATAGTATTTTATTTGTCCTTTTCACACATATACCCTACTGGCTGTTTATTTATTAGCAACTAATAAATACGATGACTTAAAGAAGGCAAATTAACACTGATGGAATTTACTTACAAGTAGCCTTCTATTTACAAGTTAATAGGGATTTTGAAAACATTTCTCTACAGAAGGTATTAATACAAGAAATCAGGACTGCTAGAGGCATGCTTTTTGGAAATTACACGTGAGTAGCTTCCATTAACATTAACACATAATTCATCTCACACAGATTTTTTATTGTCAAAAGAAAATGGAAATAACTAAATCTGGTGGTATAAATGTCATATGATAAGCATATACCAGTCTTGAAAAATGCTGTATAGCAAAATGTATTCAAGTATGAGCAGGATCACACCTCTTCACCACGTATAGTGTACATCTGCTTTCTTAATTATTCATTTTTATTATTTTTAATATTTTAATTATTGCTTTCTGAAAAAAAAATGATTCCTGCAGTTGTCATGTCTGATCTTTGAGCAAAAATGTGAAGGAGATAATAACACATGGGACTGGTGAACTCCGCTCTTCTTGATTTATATCACAGCATCCATTTACAGTCAAATGAATGTGCATGCTGTCTGTGTTCCAATTCTTTTTTCTGTTTTGTTAGGCAAATACCAGGCTGATTTTAAAATTATTTTATGGTTTATAAAAGCTTGAATCTCAGTTACATAATTTCTTCAGGTTCTCTTTTCAGCCTTGATCTCAATAATGGTAAATTTTGTCTATGATGCTACTGAGCAGTATATTTCAAGAATGCAAAAGCCACAAAACAAGACCTCAAGATTCAAGAAGCTGTCATGTGAAATAGCTACATGTGAGCAGCGTATTTCTCTTCTGTTCATTCTAGAACAAGTTTACCCTCATTTCACTTAGGGCATATACCACATAGTACAGCCTTTTGTTTACTTTAGGATGAGGATGTTCAAAAAGGCTATTACTGTGGAATAGCTAATAGGTCATTGTTATCCTAGGATAACTTGCTCATGTCCATAACCTCGACTAGGTATTTTACAAATCTAAGTCATGTCTATCTACTTGTTATTCTAATGTGAGTAAAGTTCTACGGCCTTTGGGACATATTTGAGTACTCTTGTATAATAGTTCATTCTCTGAACAAACCCATTGGTTTCACTTTAAAGGCTCTCAAAGACTTCAATGAGCTGTGAAATTAAGCTCTACCCTTGTACTCTTTTCAATCTGAATTTCATCATGGACATTTGTACAGCTGTTTTGTTGTATGAATGTTTGTGGAAGAGCTTTTAATTCACCTGAATCCCTGATATTCACACATGAATAACCATATTCATAATTCCACCATATAAACATGAAACTACTAACAGAGTTTGACAAGGCAAAGTTGAATGAAGGTTGTGCAGGAAAGACAGTCCTTATGATTAAACTGAGTCTTGGGGCTCCCTAAGGCCCCATTTTTTACCTTGTTTGTTTGAGTTTGTTTGTTTTATTTATTTTTTTTTTAACCTAAGTGAGAATCTTTATGTCCTATGTACAGTAGGATGGCATAGTGTTGTTCTTACAAGTAACCTGTTGTGGAAATATTACTGAAATAAGTAAAGCTGTGTTAGTTTACAGTAGATTAAGTTTTTCCTGTTCACACTGGGGATATAAAAAAAAAAATATTTGAACAGATTTAACCTAAAAACTAGAAAATACAGAAAGAAATAAATAGACTTGGTTTTTGAAGAAATACCTTATTTTAGGACAGTGTTCAGAGACCACAGTTGTGATTTTTGAAAATTCTCAATAACAATGCTGTGTTTGAAGGCCACGAACTGGAACTTGAGCATTTTGTGATGCTCATCACACCAACTGAGTATCCTACTGGGCCCTAGTAAAGCTCAGCAGAGAAGAGCAGGAATAATTTCTTTCAAGAAATACTGGGGTCAAACCCAGTAATGCTACCAGTGGAAGCATTTTGGAGAGGGAAAAGAGGAGCATGTTCTGTTAATGACACAAGAAAACACAGGGAATAAGAAGCTTCTGCAATAGCACAGCCATTCCTCTCTGTACTCTCCACATCTGAAAATCTAAGATATAAGCTCTTTTACTTGAACATCCTAGTAAAGATAGGTTTCAATACACAGAAATAGCAAACAAATGTTGACTATTTCAGATCTAGCTTATTCATTGTAACATTTTAGCAGCTTTGGCTGAACAGAGATTAGATTAAAGTATGAAGATTGATGAAAAATGTACATAAGTTTCTTGAAGAGAATTTTTGCTTCATTTGAGCCAGAGTCTCCCAGCCACACACCATAAAGCATTTCAGAACAAAGTCATCAGAGCTAATATTAATCCTGACAGAAGTGGATGATTCTTACAGCCATACTTAAAAGAGCATTTTTTAACTGGATCTGATGATCTACTTGTAGCATCTTCACCATCTGTAACAAAGTTTGAATATGAACAGAACATATTTTTACATTATATGCACATTATGGTACCTTTTGTTTGTCTCTTAGTTTCAGATTTAGTGCTCTGTGCTGCAATTTTTGTATTACCTGATATGACACAGGATGCAGGTATTGGTAAACTCAATTGTACAAAAACAGTAGGTGGCCATGCCTTTTTTTTTTGTATGTTTGTTTTTTGAGAAGGGCAGAATATTTGAAAAACATTACAGACAACATGACTTATTTAAATATAAAGGAGTTTTTTTCATATAGTATATTGGACATTTCATATAGTTTATTAGTCCAATATAACATTGGACATTTAGTCTGGTATAAAACAGAGCATTGGACAGCTTTGTGATGAACATTCAGTTTTGTAATATTTTCAGGAAATGATATGAGTGATAAATACTTGTTCTCATTGCAGTGTTAAAAAATACTTTGTTCATAACTTGAAACATCAGTTTATTATAAACTAAAGAAGCATGGTCTGATATTTTGAGAAGGTGACATACCTGTTGTGCTCACACCAGTTCCTAAAGTCCAAGAAGTCAAATCCTCATCACAATTCTTTGCTGTCTTTCATTCCTGAATACAGATTTGAAGGGGTGATCCTTGAACATTTGTCCATCTGCCTATCTATACATTAATATTACATGTATGAAGGCATTTTTTACAAATATTAAATTTGATTGAAATTGCGCTCGGAACACTGGAAGATAAAACATGGATGTCATTTGTCCTGAAATATTGGCTGGCATTTCATAGCAGCATGTGTGGCTACAGTAGGTATTAGTAACACTACCAGCCTGACACCTGCACTAAGCAACAGACTCACTCTAATGTAATTTAATAAGATGTCTTTTGTTATTAAACTGAGAATTGTATGTTGCCAACCGAGGTGGAAAATAGGTCCCAGAGGTTATTCTTCCTTATTCCATCTGCAGCTATTTTTAGGGGGCTTTAATATTTAAAAGCCTATTACTAATTTCAGCACTGCCCTCACAAACCTGCTTTGTAGTTGTATTGCCAAATTATCCCTTGAAGGCAAGTGCTGTAAATAATTTCTCAGTTCTGTTCCTAGACACTTGCCAAGGTCATTATCTGGCTTTCCCACAATCCCTCTATTCTGACTTTGATTGTGAGTGGTAACTAAGAAACAGTTATGAGATGCAATCACAAGCTGTGGCAGTCTTATCAAAAGCTTAAGATGGTCTCTGAGCACTCTGATGAAGCCAGTGGTTCAGATGCTCTTGCTTCCTTAATACTTCATTTAGCTTTCGATTTGGTCAACCAACAGAGCAGCAACAAGAGCAAACATAAAACAGGTGCTGCGAAGCAGACCTGACAGCAACAGAAAAAACAGGCTCCAGAAAACCAGCTGGCTGGAGCTGATTGTAGAATTCCAGTGTTTAACTTCTAACAAGTAATAATTCATTCTTGTGTTCTTATACTTTGCTTTCTTATCTCTAAGATTGTCAAAAGTATGACATCATTTTTAAAAATTGAAGTAATTATTCCATGACAGTTTTTTATTGAGTTGAGGCATGAATTTCAGGATCAAAAGAATTTCAGTACAATATGGTCCTTGTTTTATACACTTATGATGGAAAAACACACCAAGATCATTGTATCACAGATTGCTCATTGTGAAAGTCACAGATGTCACAAATTAGTGATTTAGGTTGCTTAAAAAAACACCATTAAAGGTATTAGCAAGAGTTATTTTAATATGAATTTGTAAAAGTGCAACTTAAAGAGGTTTAGTGGCAAGAGTCCACTCTAGTACTTATTACATAAAAAAACATACAAAGGAAAATTGTGTTAGAATCAATTTAAAATGGATTTACCCAGAGACTGAAGACGCAGATGGGTAAGAGAGACCCTCCCATTGAGCAATGAATTTCAGAGTAGTTCCCCTTGCTTTCTAAACTCCTGATGGAGCTTAGGTGTGACTTGGTCACATTACATTCAATGTAATTAAATTAATATAATTAGATTAATCGTTAGTATTGATTCAGTATGCTATCTGTCCCTTGTCAGTTGTGAATAAGGGGTCTCTCCACCTTGTGTAAGGAAGGATCACTTATTCTCTGGTAAGGAATCTCAAAACTTGAGAGGCATCCCTGCTCAAGCAGTCATCAGCTATGCAGTCCAGCTGCAATTCAGAAAGACTTCAAACTGGGCTCATCCTTCAGTAGTAAAAGGTCTCTGTGTCTTGAGGAGCAAATTGAGGGGCGTCCCATCTCAAGGGGTAATCACTGTCATTCAGGCACATTGTCTAGCAGGAGTAGCCCAAAGGAGGCTCACTTTAAGTTGTCATATTTATGAAATAAAGTGTTTGCCTTGTAGTCAAATTGCATACAATGAGAAAGGTTGTACTTGTTCTGTAGCCACCTGCTATTCACATGTTGGTTGCACAGTTGGTGTTCCAAGCTCATACACATCTGTGCTCACTGTGTCACTGTTCCGTTGTGGGTTTCCTAGAGGAGTTCTTGGCATCTGGTGAGGAGTTGAGTGCATCCATCACAACAGTTTTACCTGTGTTAAACATAGAACAAAATAAAAATAAAAATAAATAATAATAATAAAAAATTTAAAGTTGATGTACAAATGCAGCCACTGAAAAGTAATCTCAACTGTCCATGTGCAGTTTGGGTCCTCAAGTTTAAGAACCACATAAAGGGATATGACTGAGAATAGGTGATATTCAAGTACACATAATAAGGCAGAATCCTTTGCAGATTCCATCTTCCAACCCCACATCCTGCCACACACTCAACCTCTCTGACTCGGAGTCCTACTTTTTTTTCTGACTTTAGGCATTTAGGTTCTACAGATTGACAAGCTGAAAATTAAAATGTTTTACAAATTCCTGGCCTTTCACTGTGAAATCTGATCCTATAGAGAGAAAAGAATGTTTGCCTCATTTCAACTGTTCACTTCGAGATGGGAGAAAAAAAGATAAAATAAAGAATAAAAAAAAAAAACGGACAGAAATAAGAGCAAAAGAGAAAGAAAGAGGAAATAAAAGAAAGAAAAGTAGAAAGAAAAGAAATGTCACACTTATGACTTTGAAAACTTCAATGCTGACAAGAAATGCATTACAATCTTTCAGTTTTTTTAGTGAGTAAATTATGTATGTAGTATTTTAGTCATAGGCTACTTTAAATTCAAAAGCTACAGCTCTACTAGTAAATTAAATAGAAGCAGGCAATTTTCCTAGGAGCTGGAACTTGATTGCACATATTCTTAAATTTTTAAGGTAGGATCTCACACTTTTTTTTGTCTGAGCCAGACAGCATGCTTCTAAACAATTTCTGGGAACAGTCAGACGTGTACCAAGGTACAGGGAACTTTCTGCTTCTGAATAAACATTTTGTATAAGACCATGGTTTTTTAGGAGATGAAAGAGTGTAATAGTATTAAAGTAATTTTTCTCTGTTCAGTTGAGTGCTAGAGCATAATGTTAACATCTTTTAATTTGTTTGGATAGACAAAATAACACTATATTATTTGAAAAACAGAATGGAATTTTATTATATAAAATAAGTATTCTATACAGGAAGATTATATTAAAACCTAATTACTGTATTTTTGTGAATTTAGTTCTAAAAAATATTTAAAATTTTATTTTATTTTAATTAATTCAAAACAAGACTGGAACCTCATCAGCATAATTTTCAGTTTCCATTCACCCATGACTCAAATTGGCGCAACAGAATAAATACTTCTGTATTGAGACCTAATATTGTGTTACAGGTGTGGATGATTAATTTCACAGTTTTAGCCAAACTATAATAAATATAACCCAAAATAATTTATACAAGGGAAGAAAAATATTTTGTACCTCCGTGCTTCTTATTGTAATATTTTGACCTTAATTAAATTTCTTTTCAGTAGAAGTATTTCCAAACAATTTCCTTCTATAGCAGGATAATTAGATTTTTGTAAGTGTAAACTATCATGTTTTCCACATTATATTTCTTGTACATTATAAAGATATACATTATATTTATCCCTTGGATATCCATATGGGAAACATACATTCAGTATCATAGGTCAGTAATTTAAAAAGGAGGGTCAGAAATGGTGTCCAGACACACAAGGGAACCTTTCCAGTTTCAGTGTAACACTGAACTCTGTCTTATCTAACGTTCCCTCACAACTTCTTGTTTCACCCCTTCTTTATCAATCCAGATCATCCCCTATCACATGCAAAAAAAAAGTCAAAGGCCAAAAAACTGAAAATGAAAAAATAAACAAACAAAAAAATAACATACACTTCTGATAATTAATTCGACAGCTGCAGCTAAAGAAAGCTATGTGGCTGATTTAATCTTGTATTCTGTGTACACTGTGTTTTAATTTGATGTGTCACTCAGTGCAAGTTGCCCTTGTCCCCCTTCTCCTTAGTTAGTAAGCACTGATGAAATCACATTACAAAAGTTTGCAAGGAGAAATGGGGATTTTTTATTGATCAGTTAGAAATCTCAAGGTTTGAACTATGTCTGTTCTTCAAAGATTTGCAGAGAAGTTGTGGTAGATAGGATTGTTAATAAATTAAGATTGTACCGCTAATTTAGAGCAGCTACTGCCTACAACCTCTTTCAGCTCCAAATCCACAAACTGTTGTAAGTTACACTGACATGAACTCTTTTGCAGTCATATGCTCTATTATGTTGTCTATTGTGTAGCAGTTCCCCCAACCCCCACTTCTCTTGGCTGAGGGACAGGAGCAGCATCTCTCAAAGAGGCTTAGCTGGCACAGCTTGACAGTGTGAAGCCAAAATAAACTTTAGATTTCTTTCTTAGCTTCAAATGGTCAAAGAGTTTAGTCTACCAGCTTAAATTAGACATCTTACATTTAGACAGCTAAATTCAGGTAAATGTTAGCCTTTATGTTCTGGAACAAGAGGTATTTCTTTTCAGTATGGATGTAGCATACATGTTAAAATAAAACAAATGAGAAATATAAGTTTGGCACCTCATATTGAAAATCTGGACTTAAGTGGTGATTTTTTCTTGTTCTATGTCTTTTCCCCAGTGTGAGGCCATCAATAGGTTCTGGATTTGTCCTTTAGAAAAGACATTTACCTTTTTTTAGAGAGTTGTTCAGAGGCTCATACTGCTGGTGAGAGGACAAACATAGGCGATGCTTTTGGGAAGGAGAGGGTTAGGTAAAGCTCAAAACTGCAGGATCCAGTCAGACCTTTTCCCTTCTGGCCTTGTCTCACTTCATTTTCTTATCCTTCTCTCCTACTTCATAGTTATCTCTTGAGCTTTCTGCATAAGTTCTTTGGAATCTGTTAAAAATATTAACCCTTTTAGTAAAAATTCACTTTCTGATCACTGGTGAGCCTAAAATGTGAGTCTGACACACTCACGACTTTTAGTAAGAAAGGAGTCAAACCAAGGCTTTTTAACACACCCTCCCTCCCTCAATACTTTAGGATTCAAACTTACATCTGGCCCTTGTATTAGTTTTATAGAAACTTAGTGTCTTTCATATGTATGTTTTTCTGGAAATTCAAGAGAGAGCCTTTATCTAGCCATGCTCTGTCTTTCATGTTAGACTGTTTTCCCAGTAAGCTTAAACAATACCTCTAGTTGGTAAGAAGTTTAAATAATTCTTGACTCAAGTAATTATAGGATTGTTTTACAGACTTACTTAATTTTCCAGAGAGTATCAGACAGGAAGTTGAATAAGGTGTAACAAAGGCTTGCCTATAGGCTGGACAAAATGCAATAATTTATCATTTCACATCCACTCACAAAATCATATCATATGCCAAAGAAGATTTTTAGTAAACTACCTTCTGTGTTTGAGGACCTTGTTACATTTCAACTGAATCCTTCTAGCTATTTCACAGATAAACTTATTTTTATTTTTCTCAGCAGTGGCATGTGAAATATTCCATCCCCCACAGATATTGAAATAGTGCCCTCTCAACAAATAAGCTATTGCCTACTTTTCCTTAGGTGTAAATGCACACACACACAAATCTCCTTCTATTCACTTAGATTTGGCCTTTCTCCTAAGACTGACTAACACTGCCTGTCATTCCCCTAAACAGATCGTCCCAAGAATCTGTTTAAGGCCCTGCCAAGGCAGTACAACTCGTTATACTGACAGAGGATAAATATGAGAAGGGTTATAGTCACAAAATCATGACAATACACTTATGTATTGTCATTCCCACACTCTAGCTCTTACATTCCAGGAAAAGCTTACCACAGTTTGCTTTCTAGAAAGTCTCAATAAAATTACCTGGGGCACAAAGGAGCCAGGCATGTCCTATAGGTCCCTCCTCACACTGAATGGACTGTGTGGTAAAAACATACTGCAGACCAGTTATCTGCCCCTTGAAGAGTAGAAAATAGATTGGAAGATACTTATTGAAAGATACCTGCAGTAGCTGCAAGACTTAATTTAGCAGATGTCAATCTATCTGGGCCATGGTAGGATTTGGGAAGTAGAGTTCAGAAAATAGGAAATATTGCTGGAGAAGAAATTACCACTCTCAACGAAAGCTGAAAGCAAGCATAAGAGAAGTTTCTCATCATGTGCAAACCTTGTGAAACTTCTCTACAGACCTTTCCAGGGAGGCTTTGCAATCACCTAGTAGGTATTAAATTGGCACAAGTTTTGGCACAGCTAAATTTAGCAACCACTGTTCTATAGGACTTAATGCCTGAACAGAGATAGAAACCCACACAAACCAGGTCAGTCATTTTCTCCTAACAAAATCTTACTGGAGAAAAATTGTAAGATGTGGGGAGTTCACATTAAGTACACCAATCTGTGCAGTGAATATATACTTTTCTGTTAATACAGAAATAAATAAATAAATATAGTCAATGTTTTCCTCTGATTTTTTTTAAAGGGAACTAGGAAATATTTAATCCAGTGTCCTGAAAACATATTTATTCTCTATCATTTTCTAGATCATTTACCTTCTAGTTTTCAGAAGTTAGTGGTCCCAAAAGTCCTTCATGTAAAATATTTCTTTCATGCCACATACAGAGCAGAAGGGTCAAAATCTCCAAGTTAGCAAGCTGAAGATGGACCATTTGAGAAGCTATAAAACCCAAGAACTCAAATTTTCATTCAACACACTAGGACAGTTCATTTTCTTTGGAAGTATGTCCTACTAAATCAAGATGTCTGGTAGCCTCATGACCAAATCAATATGTTTAGTAAACCTTCAGAATGTTTAAGTTCTCACATAAGAACAAGAGAAGTGAATCTCAATGTCTTAGCCAACTTTTTGTGTCTGCATAGAAACTTCTCCAGATGAGCTCGCACTGTTAGGAGTATTCAAAGCTTTATAAGAAATGTTACTAGTTCCAAAACAGAGGTATGAGTGTAGTATATTGTCACTGCAAAAATATTTTAAATTGTTCTACAGAAAAACACTGGTACAAGGTAATATAATAAACCCTATTTTCTCAGCAATTGCCATCATGATAACAAAACACCATTTGTTTGCTTTCTGTGGATAAAGAGTGTGACATGAAATTAATATACAGCTGTTCAGAAATTGTTACAGGAATTATCTTCCATTTTCCTCCACAAAAAAAAAAAAAAAAAAAAAAGAGGGAGGGAATACAAAAGTATGCCAATGTCAAACTTCACACATTTATGATTGTTTTTTTGGCATGAAGGTGATTATATTGTCAAGAGGTACCAACATATCTTAGAATGACAGAATGGTGGGGGTTGGAAGGGACCTCTGAAGAACATCTAGTCCAACTCCTCTGCCAAAGCAGGTTCACCTAGATCAGGATTACATCTAGGTGTGTTTTGAACGTCTCCAGAGAAGGAGATTCCACTTCTCTAAGGAAATAATTTTCTAAAGTTCCTTTTCAAAAATATTGAAACATTAGGAGACTCTATATTGAAAGCCTTAAACAGAAAAGAATATTCTTTTGCCACTTCTCAGGAGCAGGTCAGTTATCTTTCTTTATATCCCATTGTCCTTCTTCCTTGACCTGTGTAGTGGTCTTATAGTAGATTTTGGCACCCCCCCTTACCTGTGGTCCAAATAACAGGGTTTCAATGGCACAAAGGTAAATTTAACATAAAAACAATATGTGATTGTGCCAGCTATTGACCAGTGATGTCATTTAAGATTTTGTTGCAACATACAGATAAATTCCATATAAATATATATATTTAGTTTTAATGAAGCTTAACTAATGACAGCATTCTTTTGTGTTCACACCTCCCTGCTTTACCCCAAACTCAGAGGAGCATTCAGCCTGGCCATTGTTCTGTTTTCCAGCGTCCAGCAGCCATATATACTCATTTTCTTATTATTATCTAGAAAACAAATACAATCTCTATAAAACATATTGCTTTCTTAAATCCCCACTGGTGCTGAATGCCTGCACGTCAGTGGAAGAGACAATGTCAAAGAATTATATTACTAAGAAACCTGTGGTAAGGATGACCTCACACTCCCAAAGGAAGGACCTGTCTCAGAATCAAGGAAAGTAATAGAAGGACAAAGCTGCTGATCAGGCGATAAGAAGCCTCTGGAGGTCAGTGTCCAGTGGCTGCCCACAGGGCACAGGGCAGCCAACAGCAATTGTGGGCACCCCGGGGGTGCCACAGCCATTTGCAGCAAGCTGGGCAGTCACAGCGGCTGTTTGCAACTCAGGCAGGGCACTGAGCTTCTGCCAGCTCACAGTGAGGAAGAATGTGGGACATTTATGTATAAATGTGGGGACTTTTTAGTCTGGAGAAGACTGAGAGGGGATCTAGTTAATCTGTGTAAATATATGAGGGCTGGATTTCAAGAAGAACTTGTGCCCTGTGATAGGACAAGGGGGAATGGATGTAAGCTGGAGCACAGGAAGTTCCACCTTAACACGGGGAAGAACTTCTTTAGTGTGAGGGTCACAGAGCACTGGAGCGGGCTCCCCAGAGAAGTGGTGGAGTCTCCTCTGGAGACTTTCAACACCCGCCTGGATGCATTCCTATGTAACCTGCCCTGGTCCTGCTCTGGCAGGGGGGTTGGACTCAATCTCCTGAGGTCCTTTTCAACCCCTAACATTCTATGATTCTAAGAGTGACTCATGAGGAATATTATTAGAACATGTTGACTGAAAGGCTGCTTTAATTTTTCCAACTTTTCTCATTCACAAACTGTTAGGAGGCAAAGATTCCTCTTCCTTTCTCTGTTTTTTTTACTGTTTGTTTTGGGGTTTTTTTACTGTTTGATTGAGTTTAGCCACAGAGAAGTTAAGGCAGAGGATGAGGATTTATTTTTAATTCAAATTCAAAATTTATAACTCAAATGCAAAAATCAGGAAAGCAGAAGAATCATCATTAAAAATGAGACTGACAAGTTCAGTTGCTGTAACATGGAAGTTCTGTGCCCTGTGAAACACTCTGTCCTGTGCTGCCCCTCTGGAAAGTCCCAAAGGCTGAGTGCAGAATGGTGCACATCTCTCCAAGATCTGTGTCAGCTTCATGTAGATGTATGGTTAAGGTATAGCAAACAGTATTGTGGTTAAGAATATATAGAGAAAAATCCTGTCCTGGATCCCAGTGGCAATAGTAAGAATTTAATTTATTTAACTATCATTTACTTTTCAATGTAAACATTGGAGTGTAGAAGCTTAGATACCTGTATCTATGGATGTCTCCCACAGCTGGGGCTCTATTCTTTCCCAAAGAAGCATGTACTTCTTGCACAAGTCTGCAGTATGCCTGCATTCATTTTTACTTATTCAGACCACCAATCTGAATATAAATGCCCAAGGACACAAATCATTGATAATAACACCCTGTTCTTTGAAAAATATTCCTTATCATGAAAATAAAAAAAAATAGATGATTTTTTAGAACTTTATGGTGTGTCCTGATTAGAAAATGTTTTGTTTTTTTTCCTTTGTATAAAGGAAGGTTTCAGTAGATTTACTTATATATATGCTTAAAACAAGCTACAAAAATATTTTTATCATATATATATGATTTAGTAGCTTGGTTTCTTTGTAGATTTCCATAGTGTGGTTTAATGATTACTAAACACAACTCAAGACACAAGCTTAACTTAGAAACATAGAAATGTCTGGATTAGAAGGCACATCTAGAGGTCATCTAGTCCAACCCCCAATTTGGTCCAGGCTATGTCTCAAAATTGCACATGGTAGTGTCCATCTTGTTAAATACTGTTTTTCTTTTTTTTTTTTCCTAAAAATGCCACAAGTTTCTAATGCAGTCTGTTTCTTAAATTGATTTAGATTTTTGTTTTAGTTCTCTGCAGAATACTGTTGTAAACCAGACTGAGAAAAGGCTGGCTTCTGGAAGTTGACTGAGAAAATGGTATATATTGATAGTGCTGTGAAATGATTTTTTTCATCGGTGCACATCAGCCTTTCCAAAGGTAAGTGAACACATTAACTGCTTTTACCTTTAGAATCACGTACAAAAAACCTTAAAGTGTCTGAGATGCACAAAACCACATCACATGACTTGGAAAGCTGAAGGCATGAAGATGTCTGAGAGAGATTTCTAGGTGCACTGTGTTCTCAGGTTGTATAGAACTGAGCTGCTTGGGCAGGTTGCAGCCTCACACCCTGGAGCATTAAAAGGTATTAGTCACTGCTGCTTCCCTTCTTCTCACAGCAGAAGATTTGGATGGCCCAGAAGTCCCCACACCAGCCAGAAAAATGCAATTAAAAATCTCATGTGCTGGATGTGACTTAAGAGCCACAGTTTGGTGTCCTTTATGCAGCATGGAAGAACATAGCAATTACAAATTTCGAAACGACATAGAATACCCGAATGTCTTCATTATTGCTTTCCCACATGGTCTACATTTTCAACCAGAACAGCATCTAGGAGAGTCACACAGAGTAAAGCATTAAGCTATTGTTTGCATCTTTGAAAGTAGTTATAACTCTGATCCCAAAGCTGGTGGCTGTAAGATAGAATTTCCTTAATAGACCATATCAGACTCATCAGATAGAAAACTCAAGCATGAAAGCTGTTCTTTATATTGAAAATGCTGTGCACATGCTAATTTTTTAATGGTTAAAGACATAACATTCCCTGTAATGGAGCTGGCAAAATGCCAATGAAAATATGGCAGCCTGGAAAAGCTCCTTATATGTGCATCCTGATAGCTTAAAGGAATTCACCTGTGTCATCATTTGTTGTCATGTAATAAAAGTATATAATCCAACACACAATTATCCACTTTTTATTGAGATTCATGTAATACTGTTGTTAAAAGACCATTTTTTTTTCTCTGGGACAGCTAGAAAAATATACCAAAGGAGAAAATAGAGATTGACTGAAAGACTCATAATTTTCTTACTAATGGACTAATTAATTTTCAGGTTTGTTTCTATATAAAATCCACTATTTACAGTGCTTTTGGGTATGGTTTTTTTCCTTCCCCTCTGTCTACAAAATACACACAAGAGGTCCTCTCTATGTAACAATGTTTTCTTTAAAGCAATCAAAATATTGGAAACAACAGTGGATGAATTCTTAAATAATTCATTTCTGCAGATTTTCTTCTTTGTCCCACCAATCTCTTTTGGGCTTCTGCCTGTCACTGCTAGGAGAACTAAATCTATCTGCAGCTCTTTATATGGATTTTAAAGTAGTACTCAGTATAAATAAACCTAGGCTTAATTCTGAATTCCCTCATGGCAATGAGATGATTTATGCAGGTTTAATAGAAATCCTTTTACTTATGCCTATACTTGTCAACATTTTTACAAATACACACTAGCACACTTACATCTCCACATTAATTGACAGTGGGTTTTGTAGCTAACAAAACTCTACTTTTTTTCTATTTTTTTCTTATTTCAGTCTTTCATAACTTAGCAAATTTTGTGGAAAATAATAACAGATTCTTTATGTAATGCTAAATTATGGTTTGTTTTAATTATCTATTTTATAATCTATGATGTAAAATAGTGCTTCAGTAATGACAAGTGTTAGAATGGTACTGTAAAATAAAGGTATTCAGGAAAAGAAATAGATCAGCCTCACCTTCAGTAATACAGCTGAAGGTTAATCTTATTCTGGTCATTTTTGCAGGTAATACAGCATGCTTCCTTTAAAAATTTCATCACGTAGCACACTCCTTCACATGTATCTAAAAATAAAAAGGAATAGCACTATGTGCACATGGACTGTGCACATGTACATGTGTGTTCACAGAAGCAAAGACAGGAGTTTTCAACAATCAGATTGTTCCATCAGGATGAAAAAACAAACAAGCAAAAAAACCAAAAACAAACTACCTAACCAAAAAAAACCAACCCAACAGTTGTGCTGGTCTCTTTTTAGTATGATAGCCTGTGATGCAGGCTATGGTTGCAGCCTATTCATCAACTTCTGGAGTTATTAGGGAAGTAGTTTAAGAAAAAAAAGCAGAAGCCACTGTGAAGATCTGGATTGCTCCCACATAAATAGAACAATATTACGTCTTACGTCTCTTCTTCCATCCTTTGTCAAACACTTGGCAGTCACTTCAGGCTGTGTATGAACAGTACATGCATGGATCAGTTGTATACCACATATGGTATAGATCCAGTATATTTCTTGTTTGGACTGACACAAAGATAGTTAAAAGACTGAAGCTCCTCTCATGAGGAAAGAGGTTGGAACTGTTCAGCATGGAGAAAAGGCTCAAGGGCAACTTATCCAGGTACATAAATACGTAATGGGATAAGTAAAGAAGATATAGGGAGACGCTGCTTAGTGGTGTTCAGTGGTGAAAAAGAAATAATCAGAAACTGAAATACAGGAAATTCTATCTGAAAATAAAAAATGTCACAGGCTGTCCAGAGAGGTTGTGGACTTTTTACCCTTGGAGATAATTCAAAACTCAACTGGATATGGCAACCTACTCTACTAAACCCTGCTCTTATCTGGAGGATTGGACTCTACAGGTCCCATCCCACCTCAGTCATTTCGTGATTCTGTGATTTGCAAGATGTAGTATATTTAGAAAAACAAGCTGGTTTCAAGGCCTGGTTTATACAATGTCACCAGTATTGTGTTAATCACCAGCTGCAGAACTAAGTAGCAGATCTTTGGGGTGGGGATGCAGGAAGGGGGCAGTCTTTCAGACAGAGTTTCCAGACAGGGTCCTGTGATTGAAAGACAGCACTAGTGTATGATTAGAGCTGCATATACTTTTTTTCTTCCTGCCTTCCTTTTCCTCCCTCCCTCCCTCCAGTGGCATGAAATTTAGTAAGACCAAATGCCACATTCTGCACCTAGGATGGGTAATTCCTGGCACAAGTTTAAATGGGAGGTGGAGTGGCTGGAGTGCAGCCCCAAAAAAGAGAGATGGGATTGCTGGTTGACAGCAGGCTCAGGAGGAGTCAGCAGTGTGCCCTGGCAGCCAGGAGGGCAAACAGCATCTCAGGGTGCATCAAAGACGGCACAAGCAGCCACTCAAAAAGGTGATTATCCCACTGTATTCAGCATTGGTGCAGCCTCATCTTGAGGCCTCACAATTTAAGTGGCAATTCTGGGCCCCACAATTTAAGAAGGATGTGGAGACGTCTCAGGGGAAAATATGTGATGTGGTTATGATACAGCAGCAATTCAAAATTTATTAATAGTGCAAAGTATATCAAAAGGGTGCATTTTAGGAACGCTTTAATCATTATCCAATTTAAACTTAACAACATGATTTAGTAGAATGTATTATAATCAAAACAGGGACTTAACTATAGATTTGATAATGACAAGATTTGCACTAACTTACTATAAGGTAACCTAAATTAAAATATATATTTGTATGTATATGCATACATATATCCACAAAACATATAAACACATAGTATTATTTGGCTCCAGTGGAATATATAAATTTAGATTTATAAAAGCAAATGTGTACATTCAAACACATAGCTAGGTAGGGAGGTGAATGAAAGAAGAGCAAATACAACGCTTCAGCATTCTCAACAGATGATAACTGAGTCAAGAGAAGCATGACTTCAACCTGGCCTTTTTGCAGTTCATACCTGAAAGACGAGTCATTCAGGGGAGATGCAGGACACAGACCCCTGTGATCCAGGAGAGCTCAGAGGGTCCTGCTTTAGTAATGCAGTTTATAGGGTCTAAAAGAATTGATTTTTGTAAGGTATTTTTTCATTCTGGCCCACCGTGGATGTCAAAACATTCTGATCTATTCTGCTAGTTGTGCAGATCCAAAACTTGATGACTTCTGAAGTTTGATATCACCTCCCTGTTGGCCATGCCCCAGCTACAGGTGTACTAGGCTATCAGGAGGTGATTGATTCCCAAGCAATAGGGAAAGCAGTACTACGCCCAGCACACCAAGGAGGTGCCTTAACCTTCTGCTCCAGTGTCTTTCAGAATCCATGCCTGACTTACAATAGGTTGGTCTGTGGCCATGACAGGAAGGTATTGCAACCTCGAGTGACAGGGGACCCATACCACCATGGAAGGTACTTGAATGTGTCCAGAGGAGAGAAACAAAGCTGGTGACAGGGCTGGAAGGAATGTCCTGTGACATTAAGAGAGAAAAAAAAAATAGTCCAACCAACAAAAGAACTGTTTTCTCTCATGTGAATGGCCAATATAAGAAGGCATAGACATAGATACATGCACATATATCCAATTCAAAAATATAGAAAGATCACACAATCCTTATAAACTCAGCAAATGGGCTTCCATAAAATGACTTCCGAAAATACAACTCTACTTTTACATTTATACAAATGTTTCAATGATTATATAAATACAAAGATTTGCTTTTTTCTAAGTGTGACTTTCAAGTCTATGAGATTTTGTTCTTAACAAATGATATATGTAAGTAAAGAAGACAGATCTTTAGTTTAAAGGAAAGCTACAAAAATTCAAGAATGGTTTTGCCTTCAGCAATTCATAAATATTTTCCAAATTTTCCACCTAATTGTACCTTGTCAGCCAATTTCCTTCTGATGCCATAAACAGAGCTAATAAGTTTTTAAAAGAAAATGGTGTTTTCTCAAATCTACCCAAGAAAATTAGCTCTTCATTGGGTAACAGTCCTCAGGGAGACAAATAACGAGTTCCTACATTGGTACTCAGAAATTTTCCCCCACCAGCAGTTTACAAATATAAATGTAACTTCAGATAAATATCACTTTAAAATGTCACACTGAAAATATTTACATCAAATATCTCAATTTTTATTTTATTTTTCCCTCCTTTGACATTTTCATTTATGATCTTCATTATGATCTTTGACTGAAATTCCCACATGGAGATTCTGTAACAGCGAGTTGAACACATTGTTATAAAGATGGTTAGGACTTCCATCAATCACCTTGTTGCAAAAAAGCACATTACCTTATCTGCACAGAGGCTTGCTGTACAGAAACTCAGCCACCCAGGAAAATCATACCCAGCTATGCTGGCTATGCACACAGGCAAAGCCCTGATCACTAGCTAGGCCAACGTTGTAAGGGACCTTTGGAGATCATTGATTCCAACCCTCCTGCCAGAGCAGGATCACCTAGGGGAAGCCACACAGGAACAGGTCTAGGTGGGATCTTGAAAGTGTTTCAGGAAGGGGACTCCACAGCCTTTCTGGGCAGCCTGTTCCAGGGCTCTGTCACGCCATTCTTTGTTTAAAAATCTCTTACAAGTCAGTGAGTTCAGTTTTATATAAGCAATGCATAAACAATATTTCAATTAATTTCACTTTTCTAAATTTTTTTCAAAATATTTCAAAACTTATTTTAATGATTAATTAATTTTACTATTTAGCATATGAATTTGTGTCTGTTAATAAACATGATATCTGCATAGACAACTCACTCTGTTTTGGGGATATCTGCAGAAAAAAATGGTGTATCATCTTTGAACAAATTGAATCCTCTAGCATGAATTCAGTTTTCTAAAAGTGCTGCAAAAGTTGTTTTGAAAAATGGTGGTATCAGCTGTAAAGATCAGTTTCTAATGTAAGCTCACAAACTGGCCATAGAAAGGGCCATCCATGGATTAATAGAGGTTTGGGATATCAGCAGTATTTAGAAGATTAAAATCATGATCTGCTTTGTCCAGCTGTGAAATGGTAACAGACTAAGTGTGTATACCAATACAATAGGAAGCTCTGCAATTGCTGTATCAAAATTAATATTTCCTGAAAGAAATAGTAGTTGTGGGCAAAAATATTACCTGTTTGTGTATGCAAAGACTGTGTCAAATTGCATTTGCACAGGCAGGCAGATTGAGAATGCTGTCATCCTTAATTCTGAAATCCCTAACTTGTAAACTCTGACATTCTTTTAACATGACTTTTCAATACAGTGTGTAA
The DNA here is from genome assembly GCA_027560015.1 of Chloroceryle amazona. Classification (NCBI taxonomy): domain Eukaryota; kingdom Metazoa; phylum Chordata; class Aves; order Coraciiformes; family Cerylidae; genus Chloroceryle; species Chloroceryle amazona. The sequence continues at coordinate 27,114 of JANHFX010023889.1, forward strand.
TGTATAATGCATATATGCAGAAAAGGCAGTTTTGTCAGGAACATGTTCTCACTTTATCTGTTGTTAGCTATTTCTTCTCTGCAAAAACTAATCAAACCCAGAAGGGTTGCAGAACTTGAAACGGAAGTGAATTGATTTTCTTCTAAGAGTCTAAGTTCTTTGGGTTTGTTAATTATAAAGCAGTTACCTGTGGCAGCCAATTTTAATTCAACTGCATTTATATACTACATTCTTGCTTTTGATTGTCTAAAAGGGAATTCAAATACATAAAAAGGTTAAATTAATCTCTGTCTAATTTGCTCTCACAGATATGCTAAAAGGTGATGCTTTCAAAGGATCTTTTTCTATTACAAAGGTGTCTTTTTCTGTTACAAAGGTATACTGTAGTATCAGGATTAAACTGTATTAAAATAACTAAGTAAATAAATAAATAAAAAAAACAACCCCCCAACTCCAGGAGTATCAATTAGAATTGATATTTAATTTATATTCTACCAGAATATTTTAACATGCCATCTTATTTCAGCAAGCAGATGGTGTAGCATGTAGTTCTCAGCTGTTGGGAATGTTGATGGATGCATCATCTTTGGTACAGTTTGTGCTGTACTTTTTAAAGAATGATACTAATTTACACTAATTGACAGAAAGTACGCAATTCAAGTATGCACCCCATGCTCAGCACAGAGTCCTGCACTATATGAAGTTAGTGTCTCATTAACTTCATCTAGTAAGTTCAATTTTCTGATAGTCTTGAGGGATTTCAGGTCAAGAATCATTAGTTATTTCATGGACTTGATTTTCCTAAACTTGGTCCTTTTAAGATTAAATGTGTGAAATCAGTTTTATTTTTTTAATATGTAAAATGTGTAGATTGTCCAGGCAGTAGGAACATACTGCAGTTGAAGAAAATGTGGTTTTCTGTACTTTTAATCAGTGTGATTTTAGAATCAATAAGAAAGATAAATTCTTTTTTCTTTTCTTTTTTTTTTTAATAATCCAAAGTTTAAGAAATTGAGTCCCATTTTCACCTTCCTCTTTTAGGTGTGTCCATGACATTTCAAATTTGTACCTTTTCTTATAAAAAGGAGACTATTATATTGCTCAAAGTACAGATCCTACTTTCCTCAAAATACATACTGCCTGAAGAGAACAATTCAGTATAAAAGAGTGTTGCAATGACTTCTTCAGAAAGAGTCATAGCTAAAATCTGTTTTAAAAATGATTTGCTAATTTTACGTACAAGATTTTTGGACAAGATGCAGCAGTATTTAAACAGTGGACCATAAAATATAAAATTGCACTGAATAAAATAAGAAAAGAGATAAAATAAGAATGTGTTACTGCTTCATAATACCTTATACAAGAGTTAGTTGACTCAGGGAGAGATGATGTAGGACGCAAAAAATATATAACTCTTCTAAATGAAGGGTCATTTTTGAAAGGACTAGCTATCAAATTACTGGAAGTGCAACTCTGAAGGTACTTATTCAACCAGTTCAGTTGGTGTACATATTTGTTTAGCATATGATCATTTACATAGGTATTATTTTTAGCTCTGTTCACTTAATTGTATAATAAATGTGTTCACCAGATAGAAAAATAAATTTTCTTTAAAGAAGAGAATAGGCTGAATGTTTACCCTGCTGCATGTAATTCTAGTCTTGTATTAAGAAAAACTCTGAAATTTTGTCAAATATATACCTCTCTACACTAAAATAAACTATAGGTTCTAGTGGAGTTCAGGATCCTGTGTGGAGAAAGCAGGGCTAAAAGCAGGATCACATCTCTAGATTTCAGGAGAGAAGACCTTGGTCTCTTCAGTGATGTCCTTGGAAGACTCCTGTGGGATACAACCATGGAAAGAATAGGGTCCAGGTGAGCTGAATGATATTCAAGGAACACTGCCTCCAGTCTCAAGAACAATCCACCTCAAAGAGCAGGAAGTCAAGCCGAGGTAAGAAAAAGTTGAGGTACTCAGGGTCTTCTTTGTCTCTCAGATATCTTCAAATGAAACCTGAAGCGTTCAGTCACTGTTTCATATAACAAATGTAATATAATTTCTTTATAAATTGGCAAGATTATTTCTTCTAATGGATAATAATTAGTATTGCTTGTAGTGGTTACTTTCTAATATGTTATCCATTACTTTCTACTTCATTTTTTCTTTGGATGCAGGATGCCCCCTTCAGAGTAGATGCTCATGTAGAAATTAGTTCTTAGCATGTCACACAGAGTTAGTCATATTATTTGACCTTGATCTATTTTTCTTTATTTCCATAGTGTCCAAATAATTATTTTTTTAACATGTATTTTCACTGGAAAGAATGAAACATATTGTTATAATACTGACAGTATTTATTATGTTCTGATCTTCTACTCAATGTGGATTTTAAAAGTTCCTCAGTGAGCTTAGTGCTAGTACCTGGCTGTATTACATTTTAGGAGATCAGTGGGTACCTCAGATTTTGCAGACACAGTTGTGTTCCCCAATTATAGAACTATATGCATTCTGAAAGATTCTCTCCTACAGTCTTTTTTCAAACTAATATCTTTTGTGGGTTTGTTTTATTTTGTTTTGTTTTTTTGGGGTTTATTTTTTGGTTTGTTGGGTTGGGGGGTTTTGTGGGGATGTGGGAGAAGGCTGAAGCTAGTGCCTGAGTGCCAGTGCTAGTGCTTCACAGACCAGGAGCAGGTTACCTTTTCATTTTCTTTCTGATTAACTGAATAGATTGCCATTTTTGTCTCTTTTTTTTTTGGTAAGGTTTCCATCCCATAGGTAAAATAATATATCACTACTTTATAGACTTAGAATCTTTCTTGTTATTAATCAAAGGAGCTCATCAGCTTTCATACCCGGAAAATTACAGAATTATAAAACTAATTATCACGTAACTATTCACTATGATACTTAAATCCTTTTTACAGTCACAGCTTCTGCAATAAAACGTCAAAAATGATTTTTTTTTACTTCATTTTTACTTATTATCTAGTATATTGGATAACTCTGTAACCAAACCACGAGTTTAGTGTGATCACACTCACAGGAAAAAACCCTTTTCCTCTTTAAATAGGTCTTGAAAGCCTACTCTTTTGCCAGTGGGGATTATATTTTACAAGTAGTGATTTTATACAGTATTAGATTCCTTAAAATATAAAAATATTTGTCATACAATAGCACTCACTATATCCAAGTCCATATTTCCTGGGAGACCTGTGAGATTGAGTCACCAGTAACGATTGACATCAACCAACTATATATAGGTACATTCAATTCCTCATTAGATAGCACAGTTTTTGTCATTCCACTGTATAACAGATTTGGGCTACATTAGGACTATGTATCTCTATATTTATTCCTTTTAAATCTGAACTCCTTTGAGAAATCTGTGTTTAGCATAAAACAGAATAGTTTCATCTGGGACCATTTTTTTCAGATTTAAAAGCACGATGCTGGCATCTTTGCAATTATAATTTCACATGAATGTAATAAGGTATTATGCACAGAATATTTGGAAGAAAATTCTCTAAGTACATTGCAAAATTTGTATGTAGCAGTGAGTAGGCTAAATGCTAGAGTTGTGTCATTTAGAGCTTATTATATTAAATACACACTGAGGAAAAGTATTAGATGTTATTAAATCCAAAGTAATTTGCATATATTTCTCTTCAGAAAATTTTATGTGGGTAGATCACAGACAGCATATTGAAAATTTAAAAGTTTACAAACTATGTACAAGGAAATTAGAATTATTCATATAGATATACACTTATATATGTTCTCGCTTGAAAATTTCCTCAGGTTTTGGTCAAACTTGCATTTAGATCTAGAAAGAATTTCAAAGTAAACCATCAGAAACAGATAGGTTATATTCTTAGAAATGATAGAAAGAAATCTGTTTCTCCAGTGGGAAACAGATTCCTTTCTCTCTATTTCTCACAACATTGTGGGTGCTTCATCCCTTCTGCTACAAAAGTTTCCATTGTCAGCTAAAGTATCAGAAGAAAAGTCAATAACTTTATGAGATTGCTTATTAAAAAGCAATAGCAAGGAACAAAATATCCCTGATTAAGTGCAAATCAATAAGTTATTACACATTAATGTATGAGAAATATAGCAGCATATAGATCTTCAAATCTACATGTGGTGAGCTAAGCTGTCAGTCATAAACTGCATTTAAAACAAATGCTGTGTAAGGTCATTTAATCATTCCAGCTGTGATTGATTAAAAAAGAATGGTAGACATGTATTGTGTTAAATGCAGGCTAATATTTTACCCATTCTTAACACAACTTTCAAACCAGTAACAAAACTCCTGACCTAACCTGGAACTTGATCAAGAACTCCATAAAAAAAAAAGGAGCTCTAACAGAAATGTTGTGTTGGCTTTACTTACCTCCATCTGAATTCAATAACATATAAGAGTTATAGCTCACTTATAAGAGTGATAGCTCACCCTGCCTTATCTTCTTATTAAATTCCTTTATGACTCTTTTCCTGGTTGGAGGATATCTATGCTCTGTGTGTGTACAGGAATCTTAGGTTCAAGAAACTGGAGTCAGACCATGGGGTGGAGGAGCCATGTGTCTGTGATACCAATGTGAGGGTATGATTCCTAACAAAGTTGAAACTGCACTAGTCAGTGAGCTGACTTAGAAGCTAGGGATGTCTCCAAAGGCAAGGTCTAGCTACTGGGGACCAGGAGCACCTGCAACCACCAGGACAGCTTTGGGTATGTAGGTGTGCTGGAGGAATCCACACTGTACAAGTGTGTATACATATTCCCACAGGTAGATCTCCATCCTCATCAGCCAGAGAGGGGAGGAGGTTGAGTCTGCTGGTGATGTTCCTGTGAGTTCCATCTGTGTTTGTGCTATTTGTGCAGTTGGTCAGGTGTCTATGTGTTGTATATGTATTCTGTATGTGTGCCTATTTGGAACGCATCTTCAGTTTCAATAGCATTTGTAACTGGAGCTGCAGGATAAAGCAGCCTCACCTGTTGCATGCACCTTCACAAGCAAAACACTTTTCCTAGTATTAAGATGGAGCATATCTACTTTAACAGTACTTGGAGGTTGAAAATGATTGTCTTTATGGATTTTTTTTCCCCAGTTTTATTAACCATAATTTAGCCCCTAAACTGCATTACAGTTTTCATAGTTTCATATTCCCATGACTTGACACGTCAAGTGCTGACAGTACAACATTTTAGATATTCATTTATCTTGTTTCACTGATCTACAACGTGTGGGAATCATAAATCTTTGCTTCGCATATTTACAAAGTTTTTTAGGCAGTGTTGCTCAACCAATTCCTATTTAATTATTGTTCAGAGTTCCATCAGGAAAAAACATATTCTGAAGCATATATAATCAATCAAACATGACATATTTCTTCTGTACATTTGGTGTAGTGTAAACTAAATAATAATTATGAGAATTAGAGGTATAATTCAGCTAGCAAATGTTGTCATAATTATAATTGGGTTGTATAACTTGACTAATAGATATATTCCAGTCCAGAAAATATATTTTGAGTTTGTCTTTATTCAAAATAAAGCAGATAGGCAAGGGGTAGGATGGGGTGAGAGAAGAAAATTGCAGTATTTTATAGATCCAGATATAAAATTGGTGAAATATTATTATGTTTTATTGGCATAAAATAAATTAAATGACGTGACGGTCAGGAAAAAAAATATTAAGTAAAAAGGTCAAAATGAAATAAAAATGTTTCAGTGCTGTCAGACTGATGTATTTCCATTCCTCAGAGCCAAAATTATTTCCAGTGTTTATGTATACTTCTTTTATGGTTTCTGCCTCAAGATAAATAATTTTAAAATCAGAGAGATGAAGAATTTTAAAAATGAAATCACATTCAATTCTAATCATTCTGAACATTGTTAGGGTTTCCCCCCAAGTTATTCTGGGGAAAGAGAAATAGCCTAACAATGTCAGGATGGTGTGCTGTGCAAACCTATGTTCTCATGGTGACTTCAGCCATGCTGTGTTTCTCCTAGATACAGAAGATTTTTGGCATCACACTTGCCTGGGTTCTCAGTACTCAGTAGTGTGTATTTACTTACACTTTTCCACTATTTTTAGCTAGAGGAGATTGCTCCACTCTTTCCTTGCATGAATCCTTATGAGGTAGATAAAGGGTTGGAGTAAAAACAACACAAGCTTCGTAATGATAATTCAGGCTGGCTGCTTTAGCATTAGATCTTTCCTTGTTTCTTCTTTGAACTACTTGTGCTAACTCTAGGACAAGTTTGTTTTCAGTTTAGTGTAGACATTCACCAAGTTAATGCCATAACATTTGGATTTACAAGTGAGTTCTTGGTATGAAAGTCTTGTCTCTTTTTTGATTTCTATTTTATTTTAGGACAGCTACTCCAGACACCTTTTTTTAAGTGGGTGAGTGGCAGTAATTGTTGTTATCAGAGCTGTTAGAAATCTGACCCTCTCAAAGCAATAGAAAGATGATTGTGAGTGCTCAGATTTTTTCTAGATAATTCAGTCAATGAATCTGTCATGTTGAATTTTGCTAGTGATCCATAAAAGCCTCTGCTTGTTGAAACTACATCGTGTGATTTCAACAGTTCTTGCATATAAATATTCATTCTTATAAATAGACATATATTTGTCTGTGTGTATGCCATTGCTTTTCCAGAAGTTCAAATGTTTGTTTCAACTTCCTCCTAAATGAGAATGCAAACACTACCATATTCTCTTAAGAAAAGTGTACCACTTTTATGCTGAAAACCAGTACAAGTTGTCACAACCGCTGAAATTGGTCTGCCGGAATGGATGTGACCTCTTCTGTTGTTACATTAATAAGGTTCTTTTCTCTAGAGTAATCCTTTGGGGTTTTCCAGTGTAATCTCTGTCTTTTGGCATTCCTCCCATGTCAAAGACTAATTGTTATACGAGTATATTTTTTTACTACTTTTTTTTTTTTTTTTTCCCTATGAGAATGAACTATTCAGTCCTGTTGGTTCATCAAGAAAAAAATGAAACATAGGAAATGGACTAGATCCAGGGTCAATCTCCAAATTAATATGGAACAGGAGATATTTCAGGGAAGGTATAATAACAATTTGTATAGTGAATGCAGCTGCTTTGCAATTTGAAATAAAAAAAAATAATGGAAAAGAAGGGGAGGGGGGCAAATCATAGAAAGGGAATGGAAACAAAGTTTCATGGCTGTTGTGCAAATGTGTTGCTTTAGCAATGACTAACTGAAGTGTGAGGACCTGAAGCCTCTCATGCCAAAAGAGAAAAGTAGGGGAGCCGGGCAAAACCCACACAGACTTGGAAACCTGCCTGATGTAAGTTTTAGGAAGCTTTGCCAAGGGTTCTGTTGCATCACTGGCAAAATTGTTGAATGGTCTGACTTCAGTCAGAACTAATCTGCATAATAAATAAATATTTCCTGACAGACTAATGTCAGTCTTTAAGTTAAAAAGACCATTTTATTACAAAGTCCATTTATAGATGCTTATTTAATTTTAAAATTAAAAAGAAGTTTTATCAAGATTTGTAGGAATAGTGGGTATATCCAATACCACTGTGTCTATCCAGTTTGTCTGCAGATCTCCCTTTATAGCTTGTGATAGACTGTAGGCAAATCAAAATATATTTATAAGACATAATGACATTTCAAAGGCAATTAAGTTCCTAAAATGTTAATGAAGCCTGAAGGAGAGACCCAGATTAGTACTTGCACTGAAGAAAATAATAATAATAATAGGAATCCATATATTTAGTTAGTTATTTATTTTTCTGGTAGTGTCTAAAAGACAACTCTGGTCAAGTTGTATCATCTGTTTTATTTTCTTTGGTGGAAAGGATCAGTGATGACAACAGAGAGCAGAAGTGAGAATTAGTTTTACCCTTGTAATGAGGGAAGTTTGACAGGTAGCAAACCAAACAAAGCCTGTCATCTGCTTCTGTTTGCTCTGTTGCTAATGGAAAAAAATAGATTTTTTTATAGTCTTAGGAGCATGGAATTATTTTAGATATATTTATATAATTCATGTATTAATGTTATTTTTGTATTAGAACAACATGATTTAAATTTCTGTGTTCTTTAGAAGTATTAACTTTGCTATGTAAATTCCCTCTAACAGTTCTTACAAATATTATAACTCTATTAAGATAAACAAAACTATTTTGTGTGTGTGTGTAAACTCATTTTTATTATTTGAGTCTTCAGAAGTCATCAATCAAGGTTCAAGAGCTTTTCTGCATTTTTATAAAAAAAGTGCTCTGGAAAGGTTCTACTGCAGTTAGAAAAATTGGAGGTATTTCAAAATTATAATGTAACTATAGTCATATTTGACCTTCTTGCAGGCTTGGAGTTCATAAAGAGAGGTAGAAGTACGTAGAATAAGAGAAACAATCTAATCCCAGGACTGGACCTGTTATAGCATTACCTGACTTTCACAAAAGAGAGGTTTTCCAATTAGTTATAATTTTGAGTTAATTAAAGCCCTAACTAGTATTCCATATAATGAAAAAACCCACATATGACTAAATGAAGACTTTTATTGCAGACTTGGTTTTAGGTATTCTGGGAATAAATTAATTCATAGCAATATTACAGTTTAAGGTGATCCCTGTTCTCTCACACTTTCTCAGAAAGTTGGATTTGGACAACAAGGACATACAGACAATGCCATCAGAGTAGTAGTGAGGAAAGTTATCCTTTTGTCTTCAAAGTCGCTGTTGCAACAAATCTGCTGTATCTCCTCCCCTGAATTGAGAAATAAAATACATAGACACATCTAAAACAGTCACCGCAACAAAAAATATTCAGTAAAAATGACAGAAAAATCCAGGAAAATATGCAGAACAACCCCAGTTCAGAATAGCTGAGGACTTAGGTCACAAAATATTTCAGCTATGCAATTGCTTCAGATAGCACAGCTGTAGTTAAAATGTCATTAAAAAGAAGGTCTTGGTAGTGTATTAACCTTCTTAGTGAGGAATAAAAACTTGGCTTAGAGAGGTGCAACAATTCTGCTTGGCTACATACAATTTTATAACTCATTTATATTTATCTTACAATTATCTCTCTCCACAGTAACAGTCATCAGAACCCAGCAACTTCTACAGGTCAGACCTTGTCTTGCAAACAGCTGAATAGCAACAACTACTCTGCATACACATTTCATTACTCATAAATGTATAGGAACAACCCTGTTCAGAAACAACCTGTACTTATTTAGAGGTAAACCCAAGAGAGGTGGTGATGGACAAGATCAGACCTTGAAGAAATTCTTTTTGCTGAACTTGTATAATTTGGAAAAAATGAGTCTGTAATGCATGATCTGCAGGAACTCCAATTTATATCCCTTTACTTAGTATTGTTGTGTGAATGCATGAATTCATGATATTGATAATAGATAGCATTAAAAAAAATCCTCAAAGTTTATATATGTTCAGATATAAGAAATGCAATTAACAAAATTGTCTCAGAAGTAGAGCAGCTTATTAGTAGAAATGAGCAATTCTGAAAATATTAATTTGGAGAGTTTATTGCAGCTCATTTAAAATTTAGATGCCTAGAATTAATCTGTACTTTAAAAATATTTTAAAGACTTGTTAAGCAAGTTATGTCTCTTATTAAAACAGCAACAAAACCAACTCTTAAAAGTTCTAGCCTTGGGATACAAAGAGAGCCATCTTAGAAATGTTATGTTTATTTTTGTGTTTTAATTTAAATGTGCTAAATTAGCTACATGTTTTGGTAACATGATCTGAAATGAAAAGAGAAAGGAAGAAATCACAAAAAATAACAGATGGAGAGGTTAACTATTACTCCAAATGTCTTTCTCCAAAGAAAGTCTTATCATTTTATCCACGTATTCTCTCAGTCTGACAGTTTAGGAAAATGTCAGGGGTTTAAATTCTGTAATGTAATTTCACTATCTTTATGACCTTCTCTATTTATGGAATTGGAGAAGAAGTACAAGATAACAACTGGGTTATAGTTAAATTTAAATTGTCAAGAGAATAGATTAGGCTTGTAGTATTTTCTTTTCTCATTACAGGCATTGTCAGAAGAATATAGAATTCCAATTTAAATGCCTCATATATTTTAGCATATACAATTGTAAAATGTACTTTTGTGACCTTTCCAATGTTTGCTTTCTGATTTATGAGCACCTTTTACAGTTCCCTGCCCAGAGCTCTCATAACGTGTAAGGGGAGCATCAGAATGCTCAGCCTATGTACATCTAGCACTATTTAAATGTCTATATATTATAAACAATTTATAGCAGAGGGCATCTTCTAAGTGGGCTACCACATCACTTAACATGAGGATGACTGTCATTTGAAGTTTCATCTCAACAGAGCTGTTAAATATGTATCCTTGATCTAAAATGTGTGACTTAGTACAGTAATGGTGCAGATTCTCAGAACAAAAGTAAAATAATGCTATACCAATAAATCTATGTATAATTAATTGTGATGTATGTTTAATTCCAGGTGCAGTAATTTATTGAAAAACATTACTTTTTATTCTGCAGTGATAGCATATTTAACAACAAATGGATAAGTGAATAAAATAATATCAAATACTACATCTGAAATAGCCTCCTATGTGCACTTCTGTTTAAAAGCCTAGAAATTAGACATTCACACCAAGAAATGAAATAGCTTGATGAAACATTTTGACTGTTTCTTTTCTTTATAAACTCTTTCAGTATTTGTAAAAAAATAGTTTTAAAATAATGGGAATATGTTGATGGATTTTCATTTTATTCAATACTATGTCTAATTTCCTAACTATTGAAACCTACAGATTCATTTAAGTAAAAGAAAACACATTGGAGAGATACCTCTAAGTCTGTCTCAAACTACAAAGAAGTTGCAGGTGAAATTAAACAATAGCTCTTCAAATGGTTCATTTTTAGAGCAGTTCCTTAGCAATTGATGCCTCACCATAACGTTTTGGAAGTAACAAATGGATACTAACATCAACAGTAATTTAGGTGAAAGCCAAACTCTGCATTTGATATTTTCAGTATAACATGTCAGAACTTTAATATTTTTAGATTAAATTCATTTTCACAACACAGCTTCATTCAAGTAATATGGAAATATAGTGTTTTATCAATACAAAATTTAACAGAATAATATAGAAAAATGGATTCAAATTAGTCAAAGTTATTGATGAATCTGTCTATGTTGGAGGAGGAAGTGGATAAGCATAAGAACAATACAACAGCCACTATATTTAAAACCTCAAAAGCTGGATAGTAAATGTTTATAAAGCCTTTTTTTATGTGAGACTAACACCATCATAACTTCTTTTTTGAGGGATAATTTTATGTTTCTGCAGTAAAGAATATTTTCTTTTTGTGATGGAGATTATGATACAGAAGGTGAAATATTTGTGATACAAATCATTCAGGGTCTGACTGCTAACCCAGATTTGACCCCAGATTTCAGGGTGACAGTGGAATTCTCTATGCACGGAAATTTTCACAAAGTGAAAAGACTGTGACTTAGACATCAGTGCTGCAAAGAGGATTATGTCTTTATTTAACAGACTTCTTCATTAGTAGATATTGCAAAATGAGCTGTATTCAGATAAACACATAATTTGGGAGGGAGGGTCAAAATTAGGTAAAAAATATTAAAAAATGTAAATTATGTTATAATTTTCTTTCATTTTTGATTTTGATAGTCTCAATCATGCTCACATTTCATAGCCAAGATTTCCAATAATATTTTAAGCATTACTATGAAATGTGCCATTCTAGTAGAATGAATGGATTTCAGTTGCTATGGCTGTACAAGAAGAAGAAAAGAAAAATTCAAAATAAGTTAATTATGACTGCTTCTCACACATATATTGGTTTCATTTCTGCTTTTTTTCTTGTTCTATAGTTCTGTTTCTGATTTTCTGTAAGATTCTTTTCTTAATAATAACATATCATAATGGTATACCTAAAAATATGATTCAGTGGAAAAGGGCTTTGATAATATATACAAGTGTATTTGAAAAGCTGTATTCCTCTTCCACAACTTGTATTTATTTTCTTCATGAAGCTTAATAAGAAATGAATGTGTCAACTATAAAATAACACACATTTTTAAATTAAAATAAACATGAAGTGCCAGTGTTCGCTTGTACTAAATCCGCAGCATTTTGCCTGCAAAAGGCTAGAGATGTGAGAATACCTAAAGGAGTATGCTTGCCTTGTTCTTATAGTATCCTCCAGGCCTCTGCTTTTGTTGGAAAGTGCAGTAAAAGGCAGGTGAAAACCCAGTCTTCAAAATGTCTTTTTATTATTTATGTAACATATTTTAAGCATAAATTAAACACCAGTTATGTTCATGTTTGGCTTGATGGTCAAAATGTTTAGCATTTTATTGAGTTTCTTATCATATCCATTTTTTCTAGCACTCTTTTCCTGCTTTTCTGATGTAAGATCACTGGAAAACATTGGCAGACAAATATGAATAGATATACTGTATCAAACTTTTGTTTTTACATGAAAATCTAATATATCTTCATTGCTAAGAAAAAGTCTAAGTATTGTGGTAGGCTTAGTGGTAGGTAAAGCCATGAAGACTACAGGAATGTTAAGCTAATCCTCAAAGCAAGCAGTAGAAAGATAGGAAATTAAAAGCATCATTTAAAAGAAATTTTAATGTGTTTGTAAAAATAAATGCTTGTACATAGCCTAATTTTATTTATTTGTTAACTATTAAAATGTAATAGTAAATATTGACAGAGCAGCAATGACAGTCAAACATTTGTGTTTCTATAAAACACTTTTGTGTTTCTATACGAAAATCCCAACAGTGTCTAATTTTTCATTCCATACTTAGGCATATGGTACATATCCTAGTTCTCAGGGCAAAAGGAACAGTAAAGATTTTGATAGTCAAAATGCAACTAACATTTTGCTGTAGTCTCCTACTTGAATATACTACCTTCCTGCTACTACAATAATATAAAAGAAAATAATTGGCTCAGGATTTTTGGTAATGCTCTGAACCATTTTTGGTTTAAAATACAGTATCTTACAATTTCTAGAAATAGAAAAGTTGTTAACTTTGAAATTCTATCATTTTCTTCCAGTTAGATGGTCTGTGTAGATTACATCTCAGAAATCAATGCAGTCTCTAAATTTTAGAGACATCCCATTTCTTTTGCCAGAATTTTAGCTGAAGTGGGCTATGTTACAGAAACGTCCTGGAGCCTGAACTTCTTTGTTTTCTAAATATTAGGTTTTCCAGGATAAAAAATAATACTTTTTTTCAGCCAACTTCATTAAAAGCAATGGCACAGTAATGCAACACTGCAAGCTAGGTTAATCAGCTGTATCTATTTTCAGGGAGTATCATATCAGTAAGCAGACAAACTCAATCCCTTATTTAAAAATGACAGTTTGGTTTCAGATAGCATATTAATGAGCTTCCAGCTCCAGCATCTTTCTGGTTTTAGTAGAATAATAAATACAAATCTAAAAAACAAACAAACAAACAAATAAAACAACAACAACAAAAAACAGCTCTATTTCAAATTTTAATACATGTAAATTTCCCCATGTATAATATTTTCCTATTCAGGGATAAAATGAATTGATAATTTTCCTCTGTGTGTTTCCCAGAAAATGTTAGACACTTAATGAAATACTTTGACATCTACTTAGCACCATGGAGTCACAGAATGCCTTGGATTGGATGGGAACTCTAAGGTCATCTAGTCCAACCTCCTTGCAGTAAGCAGGGACATCCTCAAATAGATCAGTTGCTCAGAGACTTATCAAGCCTGACATTGAATGTCTCCATTCAATGGGTGACGTCTCTGTACTCTTTCCAAGATACCTCACCCTGCTTTCACTGCATCTGCAGCTCCTTCTTGCCTTTTAGTTTGACCACCAGGTCTTGACTCAACCATGCTGGTCTCTTCCCTTCCTTGCTTGATTTCTTACACCTGGGGATAGAGAGCTCTTGTGCTCTATGAAAAGTGTCCTTAAAGACCTGCCACATCTGTTCTGCTCCCTTGTCTCTGAGGACCATTTCCCAAGGTGTCCTATTGACTAACTCCTTGAGGAATGGATGTTTGCTTTCCTGAAATTCAGGGTCCTGACTATGCTCCTCATCATGTCTCTCAGTACTGCAAATTCCACCAGTGCATGATCACTGCAGCTGAGGCTGCCTACAATCTTGACCTGCCCGATGAGCTCTTTTGCCTTGGTGACCAACAGATCCAGTATTGCATCTCCTCAGGTAGGAGTATCTATTTATTAAGAAACTTCTTAAGAAGTTATTCTCGAGAAATTCCATGAGTCTCCTGGATTGCCTACAGCTTGCTGTGCTACTTTTCCAGCAAATGTTGGATCTAACAATTACTTCTTTGATTCAGAAACTTTGCAATGCAAATACAATCCCCAAAGAACTTTTCATAGAAAAAGGCACTAGTTAAAATATTGTAAGTTTTTCAAGTCCTGTTCAGACTCTAAGAAAAAATTTCAGGGATGCCTGAGTCATATTTCAGTCAAACACTCACAAATAATTTCTTGTTCTTGGAGGTTTGATTGAAAACCTGCTGAAATCAACTGATAGAGTCATTTGCCTTCATCAGCATTTGAATAAGGCTCTAACTGCCTTTGAATAAATACTACAGATCATCTAATTTTATATTAAAAAATAAGATTTTTTTTTTGCTTTCAAAATAAACTCTATAGTCTTCATTTGATTAATTAGCAACCAAAGAATCACAGAATTACTGAGGCTGGAATAGACCTCGAAGATCATCAAGTCCAGACTATGACCCCACACCATGACATCAGCTAGACAATGTCACTAAGTGCTATATCCATCATTTCCTTCAAAATCTCCAGGGATGGTGACTCCACCACCTCCCTGGGCAGTCCATTCCAGTGTCTAATCCCCCTTTCTGTGGTGCACAGGAATCAGCCTTTTGTTGCCATAGCCTAACAGCCACCTTTTTCATCCCTGTTATAAACAAATTAGCAGAGGATAATTATTCAGGCCACCACTTGCTGAAAAATTTCTGTACTTTACTACAAGAAAAGCCTTGTTAAGTAAAGGGACTTGAATTATTTAGCAACATAAGTGAGCCATGGAAGAAATTCTTAACTGCACAGGTACTTATAAGAGCCTTGATTTGATACTTCCAAGCACAGCAAATAGGCAGGAGAGGACTAGTATGATCTATTACACATACAGAGGCAAACTAGAAAGTGTCTTTCCTCATTCCTTAGTAGAAATATTCTCATTCCTGTCTTTTATAAGTCTTTGTAGCTCTCTTATGTCTTCTATTTGTTTTTCAGACTTGCACTTCTTCCTCTTCTGCTTCTGCATTTAAATCTGCTATTTTGAAAGGATATGTTGAATATTATTCTAATAGTATGTAAACTTTTTTCCAATTGTAGATATTTTCCAATATCTCTTCCCATCTAAACCAATAGGTAAAATGTATTTATTAATTTTATATTGCTTTCTAAAGATTAAATTGACTTTTGGTCACAAAATCTGCTCTGTATACTTATTCTATTCAATGAAATTTTAATTTAGAAGTTACTAGTGCTGCAGGCAAATGACTACCCAATCAATAAGGCCCTGACTTGGGCTTAAAGTTAACTAAATAAGGTGTGGAAAACTACTAGAAGTGACAAACATGGTGTGAGAAGATGAAAAATATTACAGAGACCACTATTAGGAATAGATTGTAGAGGTAGGATAGGGGAGGATTGTGAGAAGTGGTCAATATTCACAGGTAAGTGGAGAGGAGATCTGGGGAGCAGAGACTTGCAACGCAAGCATGTGCTGGTAGCCTTGTCGGTAATAAAATATAAGGCCTACATTCACCAGGGGACAATATAAGAAATATCAAATTTGGGGGGAAATGTAGTGAAACTGGGACTAGTGAGGAAAAATTCATCAGGGTGGGATGCTTAACTGGGAGTGAGAGGGGTAAAAGAAAGGAGGCTACTAGATGAAAGTAGGGTTGAGAAATGGAGAAAAAGAATAATGAACTGTGTGGATCTATGTTTGATGTTATCAGGGGAATATTTTAAGAAAACCTGCACTTGTTCATAGCACCCTAAATCAGAAATCAGGACAGCAAATATTGTTCTAACTATAAATGCTTTTGTGGCCAGGAGGATGGTGGGGGAGGGATGAGGTTGCTTTCTCCAGAAACAAGGTGCTTCTAGACAGACAGACTGAATATCCTGCTACCACTGTTCAGGCACCCGCCAGATAGCAGTCTGCAAATGCCCACCACTTCTAGCATAGCTGACATCTCTTAAATGTACAGATTACTGAGTACAGGACAGCTTTCTTTTCTTTTTTGATGAGGTCCTTCACTTTTTTACTAATATTAGGGTTGGCTGCTGCATTAGCACTTAAAGTAGTGTGCATCAAATAATAACCAGTATTTCTTTCAGTAACAACCTATAATTTACGAAAGATAAGTCATGTTATGCAATGCTGGGGATGTTTGGATGAGAAAACATTGAAGTTTTGATGAGCCAAAATCTTCACGTGAGAAGGCAAACAAAATTTTGACAAAATATCAACAGGGTAACATCAGGACCTCACAACAAACCTTCAGAACATTCTCACTACTTTTCTAACTTCACTGATTTCCTCTGTGGTGACTTCATACTACTGAGCATTTAAAAATACTTAAAATTATAACAGCACACATTATGGAGACATTTCTTTTTATTAGTATATTCTGAAGTTTAAATGGAATTGTAAAAAAAAAAAAAAGGAGTAAAAGTGACAGGCTGTTACCAGAAGTGGCATTTCTGCAGTCTATCCTGTAACAAGCCTTTAACCTTGACAAAGATCCATTGAGATTGACCTCTAGAGAAACTGGTATCACATGCAAAATCTTTAGCCTCAGGTTAATGGGATAAATAATTGAAGCAAGTATGCTGGGTAATGAGGTGAATTTTAACATTTTAATATAATAATCTGATCTAACCAATTGTCAAGTCTCTCTATAGACTTTGTCTGTCCTGGGATTGGCTATTTTTAGCACAAAATATAGTCAGAAATGCAAATTACTGGAATAAGGCAACAGGATAGGGCAGAAATAGAACACATCATACATCTCATGTAGTTACAGAAGATGAATATCTGAAATCTCTAACTACTTTTTTCATATCTGTACCTACCAGTGTGAATTGCATAAACAGCATCTGTTCCAGCTTACTGGCTAACAACTCTTAATTAACTCATCTGTATAATCCAGAATCTTTACTCTGTTTATTACCTGCTAACATTAAGATAATGCTGAAAAAAAAAAAAAAAAAAAAGTTAAGAAAGCAAAAACAAAAAGGAAAACCAAAAAAAAAAAAAAGAAAATAAAAGAAAATCATACTGTAGCTGTTTTCTGGTTTACTTTTAAAAGAGAAGTATTATAGTTTTTTTATTTGCTCAATTGCTTTTTCTCCTGGAGTACTGCATCCAGTTCTGGTGCCCCCAGCACAAGAAGGTTGTAGGCAGATTGGAGCATGTCCAGAGGAAGCCACCAAAATGATCAGGGGAATGGAGCATCTCTACTATGAAGACAGGCTGAAGGAACTGGGGCTGTTCAGCCTGGAGAAGAGAAGGCTCCAGGGCGACCTTAGAGTGACCTTCCAGTACCTGAAGGGGGACTACAGGAAGGCGGTGGAAAGTCTATTCAAGAGGGTTTTGAATTATAGAACAAGGAGCAACGGTTTTAAGTTGGGAAAGGTTTAGACTGGATATTAGAAAAAAGTTCTTTAATATGAAGGTGATAGACCACCGGAATGTGCTGGCCAGAGAGGTGGTTGAGGCTCCATCTCTGGAGTCATTCAAGGTCAGGCTTGATGGGGCTCTGAGCAACCTGCGTAGTGATGTCTCTACTCATGTAGGGAGGTTGTACCAGATGACATCTAGGGGTCCCTTCCAGCCTAAAACATTCTATGATTCTATGATGGCATGGCACGTGGCTGTAATTTGCAGTGTGTGAAAATAAGGGATTACATTCTGTGAAGAGCTTCTAAAAAAATTACAAAATCAAACCCCTGACGTTTCAATCTGCATGTTATTACTCATTTTGCTTGCTACATCAGTGTTTCAAAACTGTACGTAAGTTACATTGCTCCAATTGCTCTTACCTACTGATCACACGGGGTAGTCTCGTGAACAGGTTGCTGAAGCTTTGACAGCACCCTACAACAAACCCTAATTTCTGCATGTTGAGGAGAGCACAGTTATTGAAAAAGAGCAATAAAAATATAGGTACTTCTGTAGCAGCAGCAGGACTTCACTGAGAATTGCAAATAGACTCAAAGCCTTGCAATGACTGTTTTAACTAAGATTTTACTTTTCATAGGGTATTATAGTAACTGTAGAATTAATAGAAAGTGAAAGACTGTTTTTTACTCTATATCATAAGGAAATGAGAATAGGTCATGCTCTAATTTGTATAGATAAGATTAAGACATTTTATGGGTTAGGTCTACTGAAGCTGTACAAGCATCAAGGATCCAAAAAGAGAATGGATGTAGGTATGTTTTTATTTTTTGGTTAATGTATTAAACTACAAGGAAGCACTTCTGAATTGCAATCTCTGCTTCCTAAGCTGTTTTCTGTTTCTGTTTGGTTTTTAGTTTTGTTTAGCTTTTTGTTGATCTAGTTTTGGTTTTAATTTTTTTGTTTTACATACTGAAGACTATGTAAAATAGTATGCATTAGTCCTAGGAAAAAAAACCCTATATGCCTGCCATTACAGCACAGAATCCCAGCACTCTCTGCTCAGGCTCCACTCTGCTCACAGCATGTGCAACGATTGTATAGACGGTGATTTCAGCACCTTTAGCATAGACGTTGGAGGCTTGAAAATGCCTCACAATATTTCCACATCTCTCTCCATCTACTGTTCCTTTATTGCCAAACTGAAATCATTGTCCAATATCCAATACTCCTAAATTAATATTAATTAACATCTGGCATCTAACAACAACTTTTTATCACAAAATCTAGTTTTTCTTCATGCGTAGTCATTTTTGAAATTTGACTTTCTAGTTATCACCTTCCTGACTATAATTATGACTGAATGTTTCACACAGTAACAGAAACACAGTCCTGTGTTATGGGACCCTTATCCTCTTTATCTGCCTTTCATGGGTGAAGAGAACAATTAGTTATTATTTTCTTCATAACTTGCTTATTCTTCCCTTTCTTTAAGCACCCAAATGAAATTCCTTTCATCTTTCCTGAGAGGTTGTGTTTTCTAAATCTCCTATTATTCTTGTCTCTCTGCTCAACTGTCCCTGGTGTACTTATGTATAAGCATGTGTGTATTTATGATTTTTCTTGTCTTTTATTTTCTGCACAAAGTTGTGTACTGTATTTACTGACAAGTAAAATAGAATAATTTCCTTCAAATTTTATATAATTCCCCTACATTTTACATTCTAAGTAAATGCTGCTCTTTTTTTTTTTTTTTGTAAGAGGATCCTCTTAACTCAGCAACCTGTGTTTCTAGATTTTATTTTTCTATACTTCTGCTGCTTGCAGGTTTTCTGCAGCTGTTCTCTACTTAGCATTGCATTGTAATACATTTGCATAGTACAATTAACTCTAATTCACTATAATTTTTTACTTTTTATTACTCTATCTCATCTAAGGATTGTAATATTTGTATTTAATTTTAAAAAATTAGTGATTCAAAGGAACACCATTGTTAGTTATTAAGCTAAATATTTTCCATTATACAGAAGTTTGAAATTTCCTGAATCTTGACTTCTTCTTATGAGTTGTAACAAAATATATTTTTACTTCAATTCTAACCTACGGAGAATAGTTAAGGAATGTTTCTGTTTGAAATGATACTTATGCATGTGAGATTCTATTTCTTCTTCAAAAGTTTTCCCTTTAAAGTGTATTCTGGACCTGTCTATTGGAAAGTCCCATATTTTATACTTACCCCATCAAATATACTGATCAAAGAAAGGTTTATGAGAGTTTCTGTTTAACTAAAGATTTACTTTTTTTAATTTTATTTTATTTTGGAAGGAAATAACATATAGCATATCACACATAGTAGAAGTCAATCTATGTTAGAATTACACTGAAGTCTATTGTTTGCTATATTGCGAGGAGGTAAAAAATAGGTTTTTTAATGTGCATTTAGTTAGATTTGGACACTAGCAGAACAACTCTTGGTTTTCATAGATGGAGCAGGAGGGACCTACAGAAGAAGCTGGGTATGCTGTAGTACGTACAATCACATCCCATGTCTGTTCATCCCCACATGTCCATATTCGCTTTGTCCAGTTCTGGTTGTTTCCAAATTACTCTCCATTTATATCTTGAAGCCTGACCTGGAAGAAAATGAGGTGAAAATGGGCAAGCATGAAGAACAGGAATTCATGAGAGAGGAAAGTTTTAATAAAGAAAAGTAATATCAGTGTTTTAATTTTTCATTGACTGCTGTGGAAGTCTGTAGCAATTAATTCTTCCACCTGTAGTGGTGTACTCTAGGTGTTTAAATAGTACATGCTGGGCTTCTTTCTTTCAAGCAATATTTTTCCATCTATCCGTATGCTGCACCACAGCCAGACTGTGACAGGTACTGAAAGATGTTAAGTGGATTACACAAATGGCTTCATACCATTGTGGTTTTCAAAGAAGTTTCTATTCAACCTCTTTAAAACTCAGTGGAAACACTAAGTTAAATTGCCTGCTCTGACTCATTAGTAATTTGGTCTATTATAACTATAAAGGGTTATGTTTTATATAAAGGACAAAGTTTGTTTTCTTTGGCAACGGCTTAGATTTAAAGCAATAAGTGAAGTAAATTAAATGGATGCTCACATGTAATTACATTATACATTGAAAAAAGTCAGTGCTATTTGTAGATATCAGTGATTTGAACCACTGATAAAATTCAAATATAAATCAAACAATTAGACCAATCATAACAAGCTGTTGGCATGTATGTTGTTAGCAATATGTCATCAGCTGGGAAAGTGATTTCTAAACACCAAAAACACAAATGAGAAATTGATTTACACATGAACACACACACATACATACACACACTGAATTAAGGCATCAACATCCAAAACCAAATGTATTCACTACATAGCAGAAAACTATTTCACTGGATGAGCCTATATATATTCTTTTGTTGCTGTTTTGTTTTGCACTGGTTTCTTAAGACTCTCTCCTATTACTTTTTTGTTATTTTCAGGATGTGTTCAGTCCAAAGTGTACAAAAAAAAAAGTGGTTTGTGTCAGCAAGTGTTTCAGTTTGCTGGTTTTTGCCAGACTTGGGGCTGCAACTTACAGAAGGTACACATATTAGTAATTTAAGAGACTTTGGATCCTGGCATTTCAACATGTCACTTCCATATCTTTATTTTCTGTCTTGTGTGAGTACTGATCTAGAGGGAGATAAAAAATCTGTTATCAAATCTAGCATATCCAAGGCACTCCATAAGAGAGCAATTTGTAATTGTGTTTGTTTGAAGCTTTTATTTTCAGTTGCACTTTCAGAAAACAAAGAATTAGCTTTTTTTTCCATAATCTGTTCACCAGTGATTTATGAAAATAAAACACTTCTTGCACTGGAGTACATTTCACGGAACTTGTGTGCAGATCTTTTTCAGCTTTCTAACTTCCTAGGGAATTAAAAAAGAGATGGGGAGGGGTGTAAAACCTGTCCTCTTCATTATCAGGTATAAAAGGCCAAAAGAATTACTGCATTATAGGCAAATCATTATAAACAGGAGAATTTAAAAGGAACCCTTAGTGAAATTCAGAGATGGTTAAAAAATAAATATAATTTACACTCCTTTACCTCTCTAAAACCACAAGCAAACAAAAAAACCCTCCAACACTCAAGGTATTACTAGATGGATATCTCTCAGGATTTGGTTATTTGTCTTATAAAGAACAATTAATATCCAGCTTTTTTTGACATGACTGTGCAATATCTTATGATGCAGAGCACTTCAGAAGGGTTTTAGAAGGTGCATGGAAGGTCAGTAAGACTTTTTAGCTGTTAGAATCCAAGAGGTGAATTCAGAATCCTGTTCCTGGCCCAGAAATACTAAGAAGCAGCATGATGATTGTGTTGTTCAAAACAAACCTTTGTGATACCAAATTGTAAGATGGATAATGTCTTTGCTGTTGCTAGAACCTGAAAGCAAGTCATTCAGTATTAACTTAACCTGATTTCCATGGTGTGTTTTTCTGTCAGATCTCACAGGTGTTGATCCTATGCCTAGACCAGCACTGGATTTTCCCTCTTGTTAATCTGGTGAATATGTTCCAGTTTAAAGCAGCTGGTCACAGTCTCAGTCCTAGCATATTCTCAGTAAGTTATGGGAACAGTTATACTGTTATACAAACATTCTGGTGTTGAGGTTAGGACAGGTCCTTTGCCTCTCTCTGGAGTTTATATATGTCTTTTTGGACAAAATTTTCTTCAGAACTCATTTACAGTTGCCATAATATTTCATTATGCTGTGAAGGATAGTGCAGGAAGGAGGTTTATTTCATCTGGAGCACTTGTCATCACAGCAGGGAGCACTGCCCACTTTCATCCTTCTCAGACAGGTAGCACGAAGCATCAGGCTATAAAAGACTAATGCAGCAGAAGGAAAGCTGTCATACTGCCTTTTCTAAGTCTGCTCAAGGGAATCAGTCACAGAAGTTGAAAAAAAAAAAGAGATCAAGATCACAGGAAGTATTCAAAGCAGGAACATTTGTGGTGCTTAGCCATGTCTTTGCCAGGTTTGAATGCATCTGTTTTTTCTGCAGTCATTTATAAATACATTTAAATATCTTCACCCATCTATGCTTTCAGTTTGTTGATGTACATAAGTACAATTCTAAGGGATACTGAATAACATTTCTCTTGTTCTAAAATACTCTGTTATTCAGAATCACCATTCTGAATTGTAGCCTTCTATTCTAGGTACTTTTCCCTTTCTCTTTCACTGGGTTCTTCAAAGTCCATGTAGACATAAATAGGTCAGGTATAGGTCACCTCTCTTCTCTTCTATTTATGTCCCATTCCCCCCCCCCCCGGCATTCTTAATGGAATACTTCAAACAAGTAGCAGTAATTTCATACTTGGCCTATTTTATATAAAATAGAGCAGTGTCATAATTAACAAAGACAGGAATTAGCATTGTCAGAAACCCTTTGTTAGAGCTCTGACTGAGAAAAAAGTATCTCAGATAAAAATCAGGTTGGACTTTTTATGACTGGAGTATTCATTCTCTCTTACTGACCAAGACAATTTTAAGAAGAATCACAAGTTTTAATTCAAAAAACCCAACCAAATCTATTGAAATACCATGATACAAAATAAACTCCTTGAACTATGAAGTTTATAATTATTTAAGGGAGTATTTTGGATTATCCAAATGATATTTGACAAAATGGATCAGGAAACATAAGACTTTATTTTTTCTACTATTACCTTATCATCTTTCTTTCCTTATGCATGCATCTCTCTAAGATTGTCAAAGGCTTTGTTTTCCTTTTTCCTCTGAGTGATTCATATCCAGATGAAATGGGGCAGCTGGGGAGGGGGGAGAAGGGAGGGAGAAAAAAGACCACTGTATGATTTACATCATTCATAGCAGAAAAAACTGTACTTTGTATACTCAGTATATGTCATCAGAAAATTATGTCCCCACTGTCCCTATTACTTGATGAGTGGGTGTGCTATGTCAGTCAGTTCTAATTCTTCATATCTTCTCTTTAATCCTATGTCATTGATTGTCTACTGCTTATATCTAAAAAAAATTATAGTGCTACTATTATTACATATGCTTTCTTAGGGAAAATCAAGATTACACTGCCATAGAATGGTAAATCATTAGGATGTCTAATATAATGCACCAGCAATGGAAATATAAGTAGGGGTACTCATGTAAGTTTAAGTTTTTTGTATTTAATTGCATTTAAAACAGATGAAAAATGGAACAGTGATTAATGGTGAGAAGAAAATAAAGTTTCTGAATTACTAATAGGGACCATGTTAAAAGAATGTGAATCTCAAAATGAGAACTATGAAATTTTAAATTGGTTTTCCACTTGACTAGGGAGGCAACTACTTTGGAAACTACAGCTGTAGACTGTGATAAATAACTCATTAGAAGAATGTCTGACTTGAAGAAGAAATACAATTGAAATAGATTAAATATAGTGTAAAGAACTACTTCTAAAAAGAAAAGGCAAATTCACTTTAAGTTTCTTTTACAGAACTCACTACTGAATCAAAAAAAAACAAATAAAAGGTCAACCTACATAAGTAAGATTAGGTAATTAATTTATAACACAGTAAAAAACACATAACATGATAAAATTATAACCTAAAATGAAACAACAGTCCTCAGAGAAGAGGGAAAAGAATGAAAAAGTTGGCAAAACTCACTTCTAATCACATTTGCTACTGCCTGGATATGTGAACTTTGTTGTCTTCTTTTGAGACATTAGGTACTGCCACTGCTCCTGTATTTCATCAAGTTACAACCATTCAACATGCCCAAACTGTGCCCTATTTAGCTGCTGTTATAGTAGTCTATGAGAATGCTCACATGCCATTACTTTAGTGATACCTGTTCTATCTCAAATGGCAATCTGTTTCAGGAGCAATAATAGTCAAATGTAGTTGGCTTATGTGGCCAAAACCATGTAAGGTGCTTCATATGATGACTTTATCTGAGGCACAGGTATTCTGATAAGCTAAACAGAGAACATGAGGTAGGTCTTCAGGGGTTATGACAGTAACCTAATGCGAAGTTACATACATGTCTTTGAAGTGACATAGACTCCAGGTAATACATCTCTTCTGACAGTCAAAACCAAAATGGGAACGAATGACAAACCCTGTCTGTAAAGCTGTTGCATTGATTGGTGTGCACACTGCTTAGGAAAAGCTGTTTTTACAACCAGTTTATCTTTAAGAGAGCTGGGTAGAGTGGTCCTAAGAAGAGACAGTTAAGAGAAACTTAATGCTGGCTTGGCTTTTATAAGCTTGCACAGTCACATCCAGGATTTTTTAAATAGAGAATTAGTATACGGGTGCAACATAATGTTGCATTCAAAATCTTCAAATATGTTACCATAAAAATATCAGTATTATCTATTTATATTATCTATTACAGAGATACTAACTCGCCTACCCCAATTTATCAAATTGATACTGAAAACTCTCAGTAGTAACACCATTAAAATTGTTGTGCAGAAATTCTCTAGTGCCTACGCTATTCTCTGGTGTTAAGGTCACACTTCCAGTGCCTGTCTGGGTAGTAAGTTGAGTGGGAACAATCCTCTTGTAGCAGGAGATAAGGGTGGCTGACAGCTTACCCCTTGTCACTGGAATCCTGTGCTATTTGCCAAGAAGCATATAAAGTTGATGGTGAGAGTTTCTTACTCCTCAACCTTAGGGTTACTTGGGTTATTTCCATATATTTTCTGCTTTATTCACTGATTCCAAATTCCACATTATATTAAGTTTTCTGCTCTATTATCTTTAAAATCAGTTTTGCCTGACTCACAAGATTGCCTTTCTTTAACAAGCAGTAGTTGACCTTTCTGATTCATAGTCTACAGTTTGGGTCCTCTGCTATCATCAGAACAGACATCGTGGTCAATATTAAATCTTGTGAATTGACCCAACTTGTTAAATGAGAAAGTACCTTAAATGTGAGAAGTGACTTGCATAAGGTCAATGACAGTTCTCATTATGTAGTAGAAGAAAGGTATTTAACATTGTGTACTTGAGATTCTGGTCATTACTTCTTAGCTTTACTTGATTTCATCATTGTGTCATTCATGTTTTATTACAGTAAGGATGAAAAAAATGATGTCCAAATCTATTATTTATTGTCAATGTAACATTGGGAAATTATCCTTCTGTATTATGTAAATTGATGAGGAAAAGCAAGAATGTATTTAGAAATTAAAGGTTCACTTTAAATAGAAAACCAGCACTATTACAGACCTAAAATGCTTGTTTCGTAATCAGCTAATTTCATCCTTGTTATCTCAAAGCAAATTAAGATGTATGAAATGCAGGAGTACTTGGATAAATGTACATATTTATTATTATTATAATTATCATTATTAAAGAAATACAAACAAAACAAAAGGCCTTCTGACTTTATAAAGCTTTTCCATTTTATATGGAGACCTTTGGAATTCTATTGCTTCCATGTTATCTGCTGTCAATACATTCCTTAGAATTAATATTTGTAGATTTGGTCCAAATTACTAATTGGAACAAAGTTCCTAAAATCACCATTACAATGATCTATGATTCTATATGGTTAAATTTTGTAATAAGGATTTTATATTGGAATTAAGAGCCGTGATAGGGCACAAAGCAAAATCTCTGAGGACTGTTTTGTATGTATAAGCCTAGTATAGTTGGAATCTACATGGACTATGCAGTTTAATATCTTGTCTTTGGTATTTGTCAAACACAAAAGGAACATATCTATGTATATTAAGTCCTTCTCCTTGAAACTGAAATGTAAACACTATTTCATGTATAGACTTTTATTGAATGTTTCTGTAGTTTAACTGATGGAGGAGAGGAAAATGAAAGCCAAAAGGAATTACATGGCAAAATCCAAATAAGGAGTATTAACCAATGGGTATATCCCTTCATCCTTTCAGTATATGGTCCATAAGTGATCTGGATATTAAAATCCTTGGATGCAAGAGGATTATTTTAACTAAATAAGTTCCAAGTAGACATGGCTTTAGTTTAATGTATCAATATGGTATTGTTTTTGTGGTGTGGGAGTGGTTAACTGTGTCAGATATTGACATCATTGTGTCCCTTTTTAAGAGGTTATGTTAAATTTATGATCAGAGTCAAGTTTACCGAGATAATTTTATGGGCTATATTTTTAGTACAACATCCAACAGCAATAAAACATTTAAATCCTTTCCACAAGGAAGAACTCTAGTTTAAGCTGGTTTATGGAGTGAAACTCTTAACTGTACACCATTAGTGCCTTTAGAATATGAGACAGAATGCTAGGTCTCCTGGCACTTCATCTTTATACCGCCTTTAGGGGGGAATTGTTTGGGTTTTAAATGTAAATAAGTAGTATTATTTGCAAATGGTGCAGGATAACTTGTGCCTCCTTAATGATGTCAGTGTCACACCTCTGGTCAAAGCAGTTGAGGAAATGGCTTGCACTTAAAAGTTCTGTTTCTGCCAAATCCCCATTAAGTACTGCATACACATGTGAAGTAGTTAGTTGGTTTCAGAGAAGGAACTGTAGCATCTAACAACAAATCATCTCCAGAAATATAAGAATAACTGACAATCATATCACTTAAAAAATAGATCTTTCTTGTGAAGTTGACTAAAGTTCTGGAGGAAAGCTGTGTGAACATGAAAATTGAGGAGAAGCTGCAATGATTTATTTGTATGCTATATATCTGGAATAATACGTCTTTAACAAAATTTTTGATGTCAAGTGCAGTCACAGCCCCTCAGTGGATTGTGAGGGCCTTAGCTAGGAAAAAATCATGCCAGTAACTGGCACTGAGGCCTCCTGGAATGGGGCTATCTTGTGTTCATGATATTGAATACACTTGTCTCTTTGCCCTCTAAACCAGCCTTGCACTTCCAAACCACGTATCAGGCATTTGCCAGCTAAATCCTTAAACATGCTCACAAAGCCTTGGCAAGTGCTTTTTGGCCCATAGAAAAACTATAACAGGGATTCTTCTTATAATTTAATAATATGGAAAATGGTGTTCTGCTTTACCAACACAGACATAGTCATTGGATGCTCTTTCCGTGCACTGCAAAATGTGGCTGCTGGCAAAACAGGCAAGCTGTATGTTTGTGTGTGCCTGCTATTGACTGACTTAAGAAAAAGAATGTTTATTTCTAGATTAGCAACCACTGTTCATCTGTCAAGCAAAAGAGCTAATGGCTGGTGCTGAGGGTTTGACATCCAAGTGTTCCAGGAAGGACTTTGTCTTGAATTTGCTCCATTGACTGCTCTTCTTGTATCATGGACTGAGTCGCAGTTTGACACTATCTGTGCTTCTGGGATACATCTTCCAATTTAGCTTCATCTGAAACTAGTTTTAGCTCAGGATTCTGCCACATTCTCCACGCACAAAGCAGTTTAAAACCTACACTTCCTAAAAGAGATTTGATTCACTGCTTCATGTAACACAGGAGGGTGGTATCCTCATCCCTCAGGGACACTCTGTGTGTGTGTTGGGGGGTATGTGAGTATAGTTAAAAACATGCTCATATAATTCTCAGAGACCCTTATCATACATATGCTTGTGCAATTCTTACTTCCAAATGCATTAACAAAAAGTAGTAGGCCTGATGGATGAAATTTATCTGCTGCTTGTAATTTTTCTGTTTCTTTTCCATTTTACCAATGTGTTACAAATTTTCTTCAAAGTAGCTCAATATGTGCTGTAGATTCATGAGTAAAGAGATGCCATGAATGGGATATCAAGGTCCTGATTTTTCTTCATTAGTGGAAAATTATAATTATTTTATTATTATTAGTGAACTTTCCCACTAGATTATGATTCATATACTTCTCAACAGGGAGGAAAATGTGGGATCAGATATGGCCTTTAATCTAGGAGGAAAAATCTAAAAAAGAGAAATGCAGTGTTTGGAAAAAAAAAAAAAACAAACAGAAAATTAAATGAGAAATTAGGCTTCACTGTTGGGCATAAAGGGAAGAAAAGTTACTGAGAAATGGAAGACTTTTTTCCTGATTTTGTTGCAGCCAAGAAGGTTGTCTTTCAGGAAGAAACAAGCTACTGCTCTCTCCTGAATCTAAACTCTGTGGCTTATATACAGAGGCAAGATGTCATAGAACAAACTAAGAAAGAGAACATCAAGGTTCTTCTTCCTCTGTTGCTGTTATAACCTCCTGTGTCCCATTAAAGATAAGTAGGAACAGCAAGGCAGGTAATTTCAGCGTCTTGGTTCCTTCTGGAAGGACCTCTTGCACTTGAGGAAACTACAGAACAGATGCAAACTACATGTGTTAAGGCCTGTCTTTTACCAATATGTGCACTAGTAGAACCTTTTTTCATCATGTTCCCTGATGATTATTAACCTCACACAAACGTCTGGTTATAGAAGCTGTGATATTCAAGACAAGGCAATGGTTGAAACATACTACAAAATATATGCTCAACCTATCAAGAAAAATTAAAATGGAGTGATTTTATTTAGTTCAGTCTAAAGTTCAGATACTGATTTTTTTTTTAGCCAAAAGCAAACCAAGGATTTTTAATGAGACACAGAGTCCCAAAGTTGTTAAATTCCTCACTTAAAGGCTACTTCAAATAATTCTATGGAAGGCTCTGGGTGAAATAACAGGGATTACCTGATTCAGTTCAAAAGGTGCAGTCTCCTGAGCTTCCTTTTAACAGCTAGAAAGCAAATATTTGCAAACACAGTTGAATTTGTGTTTAAATGCCAAACATTCAATAAAAAGTGCTAGAACCATTATTACTACAAGATACACTGCTAAAACAATTACATTGTAATACAGTGCTTTTATATTGTAAATGTAAAGTAAACAGATTTTAATATGTTCCTGTTACTTCTTCTGGTTGGGAAGATTTCCCATAAATATCTGCAAAGCCATTCCACTGATCTGCTTGAAATCCCTCTTGAAAGTCATTCTCTGACAAGACAATACAATCTTCAGAATAGCTACTATCCCAAAGCTGAATACATCGACCTACAGGCAGACCTCTGTTACTGCCTCATGACATTCTGATTTTCTGCTCTCCACATGTCTTTATCACTTTACTCAACAGAACTCAGAATTTAGAATATCTTTGTTAGGGGTAGGTTTTTCTTCAGCTTCTCTACGGTATCAGCCACAGTGGTTTTACGTATTTACTTACTGGATTACAGGGTTAATAAACTAAAGCCAAGAGAAACATGAAAGGCAACCATGAAAAATAAGCTTATTGTTGATGGAGTTAAAGTTTGCTATTCAGAGGTCTACTTCTCCAGCTGGAAATATTTTATGAGTCTGCAAATCACAAAAGGTTGAAAACCACTGATCTAGGAAAATGGTATTCTATTAAATTACTTTGATTCATAGTCTCCAAGACTGGGAAGCAGTCTGTAAACAGACTGTGAGCCGGATAGCTTTATATTGTATCAAACTTCTTGTATATGGGATCCTCACCTAGACTTGAGTCATAGCTGACATGTTATAACATTTTCAAACTGGAAGCCCACTTTCTAGGCACCCTAAGTCTGTTCCTTAATATTGTTTTGATAGGGTCTAAACTCATAGTATGAACAGTCTTTGTTAATGGCATCATTATATGATGAGGTATCACTTCTTGCTGGAAATTAAGTCTTTATTCACATGGAGACTGTGAGGGTAAATAAAATACAAAAATTATCTGAAATAATTTGAATAATCTGAAACAATAATCTGAAACAGCTCTTTCTATGACCTACACAGAAGTTTCATGAAAGCTCAAATATGGGAAAACACAAATATCAAACAAAGACTATTGGGTTTGGTTGTGGTTTTGTCTTGGTTTTTGTTTTTTATTGCTTTAACTGGCCCCTGCCACCCCTTCAAATCTGGGAACCTTGGTTGTATTACTATTTTAAGAAAACTGACACAGAAATGCAATGTCTTTGTTATTTTATAATCCCTAGAACATAGGTAATTCTGAATTATGGATTCACATCATATGATTTTGCTTAGTTTCCTTGCACTGACACTATCAACATTGCAGGAAGTGTTTTACTTGTTTTGCCCCGATTCAGTTTTCTGAGAAGTTTGCTTCTAAAAATTACTTCATTTGCTGCATCACATGAGTGTGAATTCTGGTACCAAGCAGAAGACCAGGACAGTATAGAACTTGAACTGTGACAGAACTACAGTCTGGTAAAGCAATCACGTAGCATGTGTCAGGATAAATCTTTTTATACTTGTAGCCATAAGTACTTTGGAGTTGCTTTGTTATGCAAAAAAAATGATGAGTTATATCTGTTTATTTAGTTATTCTTATGTTAACATTTCTTAAGGTACAGAGCACACTTACAGACCTAGCAGCTATTTGGGTGATTTCATTGCATTTGGCAAGTTAGAAACCTCTTCTTCCCTCTGTTGTGTAGGCACTTATACACATTTACCTCCCTTTCTTCATATTCAAGAAAGCAGGAAGGAAGCTCCAAGTCATTCTTCAGCCATGGACATTTGGAAAGAAGTAACTGTGATCATTGTAACCTACCTGATCTCGTCTCCATCCTTGAGACCATTTAAAGATAGCGCATGCTGAGAGTATAGTACCGGGTTCACTGAAGGATTTGTTGCTGTTATCTTAAGTAAATAGTTGCCAGATTTGCCTAAAACAATCACAAATTCTTGCAGCTCTGTTGTACACTAGCTGGATCTGCCATATGGCAATACTTTGGAAATGATCCAGACATAAAAAGAAGCTATTTCTTTTTTTAGCATCCTCTTTACCCTAATAAAACATGTTTATTTGTTATTTTCACAACATTTGTTGTTACATAAACACAGTGGAAAAACCTAATGTGTTTTATAAATTATGACTGCTATAAAGCAAAGGTTCTATAAGGAACTGAAGCAGTATGAAAATTTAACTTTAGTTTCCCTTGGGCTTTCTGACCTATGTGTTATGAGTCTGGGATACGTTCAGAACTAGACCATTGTCTCCAGTTTATACCAGTGCAATTTTTTTTATTATTATTTTTGTCTTAAATTCACTGGTGTACTTCTGCCTCAGTGTCTTAGAATCATGTCCTCTTAATGTTAAAACACTCCAGGAGGTGAAAATTTTCCTTCCTTTAACACTTGTGTGGCATTATGCCCAGTGGGTGGTTCCGCATTTGCCTGTTGAGTTACATAAGCTTTTTAAACATGTAATACCTCTAGCTGTGTGGTCACATACAGGAATGCTTCTGGAAGTTTTCTGAAAGCTGCAATTTGGAATCAATGTAAAGCCCAACTGCAGACTCTACACGTCTTTTCCTAGGTTTTTTCTGCCACTCGTATTCAGAGTGATTGCTATCAAACTTTAATTTCACATTCAGCAGCCTATTTTCATTTTATTAAAATGTCCTTGGAATAGGTACAGATTTTAAAGAATAACTATTCCCTTACAGAACAGAATGCTTCATTCATGTAGTTCAGATATTTTATACAGTGTCTCACACAGTTTCTTTTACAGATGATAAAACTCTGATTGCTTATGTCATTTGCTGATACCAACTGAAAATTCACACAGATAATGAGGTATAACAGGATATTTAAAGAAGCAGATTAGAACTACATAACTCTTTTGAAGATGGAAAGGGTAATTTCATACTACCTTCATTTGATCTGCTGTGCTAGATGTCTAGTTGCCCTTGTCATTGTTCATGGAGAGAAATAGAAGCAAATTCAGGTAATCTTCAGGAAGTAAATATCTTTCCAGTTATTGTTTTAGAACATGTTTGTTCAGTAAATGTTGCCGTTTAAAGGCGTAGGAACCTGGTTCCGAAAGCACACGGCTACCGCCCAATAACCGTGCAGTCCATCTGCA